>CAJHQP010000553.1:0-177242 GCA_905132765.1 Moricandia arvensis | reverse complement strand
AAGCAATCTAAGTTGCTTAAAGCAGCAAAAACATTGGCAAACATGCCCTACCAAGGTAAGTGTCCTAAACCACTTTTGGTTGAAAATAGAAACATGTATATTCTTGGTAAAGGAAGTCCACATGATATCCATATACTTACTGAAGTTCCAAGGGTCGAACCAGAATATGAGCTCAATTAAAATCTACACCACAAGTGGAAACCGAAAACTGAACAGTGGAATGTTCAAATGCTAAAATATGAGGTAAATTTCACTCTAGATCATCATAATCATATAAATTTCATGATATGATTAATATGTTTGTATTGTCTAAGAGAAATTGAAATAAGTTTAGGAAACAAAGGATGTACACTGCCCAAAAAGAAGAATTACCAACATCAGTTGTCTTAGTTTCTGGCCAGAAATAAGCCAAATGCGATTTTGAATCTTTGCCATTCAAATTCACCAACCTTGAGGTAATATTTGGTAGTATAACATCCTTACCATCTCATTACTTGGGTATGATACACTTTTTCTTGTCAAAAGTGCCAATAACAGATTGTAGATCAAGTTGGCAGCACAATTCAACATATCATATTAAAGAAGGAAATCTAACTACCATGCAACTTAGTCTGGTT
This sequence comes from Moricandia arvensis, assembly GCA_905132765.1. Classification (NCBI taxonomy): domain Eukaryota; kingdom Viridiplantae; phylum Streptophyta; class Magnoliopsida; order Brassicales; family Brassicaceae; genus Moricandia; species Moricandia arvensis. The sequence goes on along the minus strand of CAJHQP010000553.1, from coordinate 176,625 downwards.
CAGGCACACTCCCTAGTAGCACCCATGTCCTAATTGTAAGTTCCCCACGAACACACGCTAACAGCCCATGAGAATAGGCCAAATATGATATTAAGTTCAATAAGTGGTTGCAACCAGAACCAAGGAATCATTCCTACCACAACTGACTTTAAGGTTTATTGTTCCATGTGTTCATCATTTTATAAGTTCCTTTCCACTGATATATTACACTTTTCTTTGCCAAGTTGTTTTGATCCAGGGATAAGGAAAGAAAGAGAGCATACAAATCGAGATGAAAAGTCACAACAAAAACACACAACATATCTCACTAAGAATCTAGCAGCAAAAAGAAAATCATACTTCAACCTGTTGATGATATCAAAGTAAGCATTATCTTTACATATTCTGTTTATAAACCTTCAACCAAAGACATCATGCACTTGTGTTTCCCAAGAATTTTAGATCAAGGAATAAGAAAAAGAGATAAACATCCAAACCAAGTTCAAAAGTTGCAAGAAAGGCAGCCATCAAACTAAACTTGTCAAATGAAGAATCTCATTCTTCCAGTTGTTGATGCATAAAATTTAAGTTCAATCTTAACAGATTGTTTTAATCAAACTCCAGCATCAGATATAGTTCACTTGGTTTTTTTTCCAGAATGTTGAGATCAATGCAAGTTGCAAAGAAAAAAGCTTCAAAGAAATCCCACCGGATAATCTTTTGTTGCTTGGCAAATCAACCTCAAAAATGGTCAAAAACAAGGCTACGAGAAGTGTGAAGGACCATCCACTCAATAAGATTTGCAATTAGAAATTCCAGGGCAGAGGTGTGATATCCTATCTTTTCAAAGGAAAATCACCTGATGCACAATCCACCCCCAAACCAAAAAAATACCTAAGGTGATGTTCTAGAATCTCAAAGAATGAAAACTGGCTCGCTCTATCTTGGTGAAGATTATGAAGTTTCGAGTTCGAGACCTTCTCAAGAGGGAGGGGATGTTGTGGTCCTGAAATTCGTGGCTCAACCAGAGATTCACCAAACTATCCTAACCGACCATATTGGAGATGTCAATGAAATAAACTCAGTCCAAGGAGTGAATCTAAACAACCAGAATGACTTTGGCGTGAAACCAATTTTCCAATAAATCCAACTCATCAATTCATCACTATGGCTTGGAACTACCAGAAAATCTTTTTGGACCAAGAAGTTATGGATTTTACAAAATGGAGGTTCCCTAGCCCATCCATTTGCGAGTATCAGCTTTCTAAAGTAGATTCAGGCCCAACCATGAAGTGGCCTTCACCAAAATAAATTATTGACTTCACAAAGTATATTTTATAGACTCAGGAAGACCAGAATAAATAGAAAGGACCAAATGAAATTAAAAATGTAATTTGTCAAACCAACAACTTTTATGTTAAGTGTTCAACCCATTCAATTTGGTTCAAACCAAACGTATCTATGCACGCCATGAGATCATATAAACCATCAAAAATGAATTGAAGACATCTTTAGATGCACTATCACCTAGAGTATCAATCAGATTCTATTTTCCATCTACTTTCCTTACCCGGAGATCGCATACACTTTCAAGGAAAGTCTTCATCATTTAATGAGCAAGGACCAACAGCTCTTTTCTCTTGGACCTGAAGATATCAAGACCATGGAGAGTTTATTAATCGATCAGAGACTATTATTTTTTGGATAATTCACCAAGATATCCAGATACAAGATCAGCTCTCTCCAAAGGCAACAAATCGGTCTAACGGCTAGTTTCATGGAGCCATCAAAAGCCTTCTCATTCAAGTCTTTTATTTTGATTTTATTTCTTTCTTCTAGTCGTTTTAGGTTGTAGAGAGTTCTTTTGTCGATTCTATATTATCTCAATCCCTTTTATATTTGTAAATCACCATACTTTGAATTTTATGAATGAATCCAGTTTTCTAGTTTTATCAAAACTATTGTTTTAAGTCTTTAGAGTGTGTAAGAAGCAGCTCTACAGAACCTTGACTAATCAAGGATCATGTACAAAGAGTCTTGTGACATCCTTAATCAAAAACATCTGTCCATTCAATTTGTTTGCCAAGCTTGAGAGTGGCACACGTACAGCAAGCCGCCGCTCCATCGCATCCACTTTGAAAATCTTCTGATTAGACTGATAGTGTCACACGTCCAGAAGCATGATTCCATTATAACCCTTTTATTGTTTTTATTTTTATTCATTCATCAGCATCTCATCCAACGTTCTCAATTGTTTCAGGTTACCAAACTGATTTCCAGACATATCGATCAATCACCAATATCTCGGATCAATACGATTCAAGCTTCCTCGACCATCCGGTCATTCCATGATCCATGACCACAACATTTTGGTGTCAGAACTTAAAGCTCATGACTCATGTGACATCTATCCATGCATCATATTTTTTTTTGCAATTTCTTGCATTTATAAATCAAAATCCATAAAAACTGTCATCTTCTTTCAAGTTTTCATTCTGTCTTTTTGTTCTTGCTGTTCTTATAAACCAGAAAGGCCACACAAAAGAAATTTTTTTAGTTGTGTAAACAATGACAAACATGCCCTAGGAAGGTAAGTTTTGAGGATATAAAATGTGTATATTCTTGGTACATGAAAGCCACATGAGAACCATACACTTACTAAAGTTCCAAGGGACGAACCAGAACATAAGCTTAATCAAAATCCACACCACAACTGGAAACCAGAAACTGAACAATAGAATGTTCAAGCTTCCTCGACCATCTTGTAATTCCAGGATCCATGCGCATAACACTACGCGATGCTCTGATTTTTGAAGACAGATGTGTCATCCGATGATGAGTTAAAAGCCTTGGATGCGTGGTAGATTCATACTACTAGCCGGTAGTAGCCAAGTGGTTGTTTTGTGGTATGTGCTCTACGTTCCTTGAAGTTGCAATTTGGTGGTGCCTTCTCCATTACTAGCGTTAAGGTATGTATTTTAGTTTAGTGTTTAGGTGTTTTAAGGTTAAGGGTCGGGAGGGTGATGACCAGAGGGTTGGATTTTGGTCCATTAGTACCATTGGTGACGATCATGTTAGCTCATTGACTGAATTTTTAACCATTAGGAGACTAATAGGTGGTACAAAAAGTAAACCGGTTAAAATTGATCTCCATCGGGGTCTTCTTGATGCTTGGGTTTTGATGTGTTGGAGCGATCCGTTATGGTTTTGTGGGGGTACAGCAGAGTTGATGGCAGTAGAGTTCCATGGTGATTGTTGAGCAGTGGTCCTTTTCAATGTCATGGTTGGCCGTTTCCACTCAGTTGGTATCAAGAGAGCTTAGTGAGTTTCTTATTCCCTAGTGGGGTGGCAGTGTTAAGGTTTGGTGAGAGTTGGTTTACCAGAGTTTATTCGTAGGGTGATGGGTGCAGTGATCGCTTATTGATTTGGTTCTTAGACAATGTATATGGAGGGTCCGTTTGGTAAGGCCTCATTTTAGTTGGGAATGTGTTTGGGCCTCTATCTAGAAGTACATGGGCCCGAAGCGTGTCGCATCCATATACAAAGGTTGTGTGGATCAAGTAGCGGTTCTTCCTGTTGTGTTATGAAGTCGCATGGTATTCGTCCTTGGACCGTATCGTTTGGCGTGCATGTGCAGCAGCGATAATCGTGGTGCAGGAGGTGGAAATAATCGTGTGGCGGGCTATGTGTAGAAGTGACAATTCCTGATCATTGGTCTCTACTAAGATTTAAAATTTGCTAAATTAATTGTATGATCGCTCTTAGGCAATTGTTAGCCTTTTTCTAGTTTTAATTTTGGCTTTGGTCCTCTTGTTTTGGTGCCATAAGTTTTCTTGGTGTGGGTTCCAGTTACCACCTTCATGTGTGCTCTTGTGTTTGGTGATTTCTCACTCATCCACCAGTTTATGTTTTAAAACGTGTATGTTTCCTTGGAATGAAATGAAGTACTGTGAAAAAACCGTTGTCTTAGAGTAGTGCGAACAAATAAACTAATTGGGCTTACCTACTGATTGTTTGGGCTTTCGTAAATTTGAATTATGACCCATAGAGGTCTGACAAGTTTTGGCCCGTATGGCACAATCTGTGTTGGATACCTAGCTGAGTCTATTGTCAGAGCTGTAAAACTGTCTGGCTTCCGCTTCTGATTCCTTTCCGCCAACGACGTAACACTTTTGGAGTAATGTTATTCAATCATTTTATCTCAAATTCCACTAGGTCGCTTTCAATGCATCTTGAATTCCACATTAAAGTACTTAATTCAATTTGAGCAATGACCTAATGTTTCTCATTTTCCAATTCTTAATTGTTGTTATCTCGCAAACATACTATTTGATAAGATGCTTAGAAGAGAAAAAGCTCAAGCCTCTTTTTCAAGTGAGCCCCCTGTTGGTGCCATGAACAGTGGAGAGGAGGCACATGTTTCCGAGGAAGGGCCCTCCACAGATGAGTATCAAAGCACTCACACAACGTTGCACTGTAAGTTTTTAAAATTTTGAATGTTTTGGTTTTTGGTTCTCAGCATATCTGAAACGATGTTCTTGGTTTCATGGTTTTTGGTTTTCTGCTTATTTTTATTTCAACAACACTATGCATGTAAATTTTATTGAATAAATACTCTTTTCGTAGCGTACTTAAGCCTTTTACTAATATAACTACCAAATCTGGCGCTTAAAATGAATCTAAGAAACAAAGGAAAATGTTTGTGGATGAAGAATTGAAGAAGAGAGTTTTAGTTGTTGAAGATATTCAGTGGCGTGGTGGTTGGGTTTAGTCGAAGAAGAATTAAAGAAGAATTAAGATTAAAGAGGAAGCGAGTCCAGCCATGAGAGAAAGAGAAGGAGAGATGGGTGAAAATCATAAGGCTTAGATTAAAATAGAAAATAGATGATCTGATGGCTCATGTAACCTGTAATTAATATCGTTGTCGGCGCTCACTGAAAACCCTAGCAAGGCGACGGCAAAACCCCTCACGAGTTCCTTTGAACCGTGACACCTCTGAGATCTCGACATCCCTTGATGCGTGATCCTCTCCACTAACCGCGTTTGTCCTCGTCGTCTCGCGTCGATCTCCGTTTCATGCATTGCATGTGTAGTCGTCAATAGATCATTGTCTCATGCTTCAGTCTCGGCTCCATCGTCCGTCATCGTCGTATCGTGTTGATCTTACTCGTTCCTGAGTTGTGTGCTTGTGACGATCTCGATCTCGGTTCCTCATCCGATATCGTCGTCGTCGTCGTTTCTCATCCACTATCGACGATTCCATATTACACGTTCATCACATCCTTTGATGTATGTACGTTCGACTTATCTATCAAGCGTTCTCGGCCTTAGATCACGACGTCCGATCGATCTATTTCACCTTTGATGATCAATCTCTTTGACAATTAAACCTATTCGATCATCATCAACGTTACCATCATCATCATCAAGTTATTTGCTCAACATCATCCTTACGGTTATACCCGGTTTAGTCATACGATCAGTTCATATTGATACCGGATTGGTTTCATCAAGATTGTGATTCCTTGGTGAGTCCCTCATATGGTGATGTAGCCATGGCTGCTGCAGATGAACCAAGAGCTGGATGGGAGCAAGATGAGCTTAGTGACTCTGAAGAATACTTGGATAAAGCTGGAAAGGATGCAACTTAGATTCAATTTGATGATGAACCAGTTAGAACTTACTCAGACCAAAAGGATCAAACCAAAGACCCATTCTCCCTTTCAAATGGGCCAGTCACGAGATCTCAAACCAAGAAATTGAAGGAAGCAATTGCTGGGTTGGTTTACTCTTAACCAGAACCAAAGCTGGACGAAATTAAGAATAAGGAGTCAGCCAACTTGATCAATTATTCAGTCTTGAAGACCATTTAGTTTTAATAAAGTTAAATCTCATTTTTTACAACTTGATCAAACACCTGTGTAGAATGGGTTTGTGGATGATCTTCAGTGTAGGATCTATGAACTGATCAAACACTTATGTAGAAATGTCAGTTATCGTGAGAGGCAGCCCCACATAGAATTATCAAAGACAGAAATGCTTATGGAGATCACTCTCCTAGGCAATCTGTGGGGCTGCCTCTCAATGTCACTGACACTTCTACACAGGTGTTTCATCAGTTCAGAGATCCTACACTGAAGATCATCCACAAACCCATCCATTTCGTTCCATCCTCTGCTTGTGTTAGTAACCAACAAAGATTATATCATCAATCACCTTCTGCAAGTGATAGTAGCCTTCAGAATCAGTCTCTACAATCATCCCTCAAGAGTATTCAAGGGACAATCATGATCAAGGATTTATCATATGGGATCTTCATCACGTGTGCAGTTTGGTCACTTACCAGATATCAAAGGTAAAGGAGTGCTATACGAAGATGATGATGAACCTATAAAGCTCACAGATCATGACGATGCTTTTGTCATTAAGGAATTCCGATTATCTTTAATTGTCAAGATCTTAAATCCGAAGAAACAAAAAGTTGAAAAGCTTCTTCAAACTATGCCATCACAATGGGGTTTACAAGATATGATCACAGCAAATGACTTGGAAAATGGGAAGTTTCTTTTTAACTTCAGCTCTACGGAGGATCTCAACTTTGTTCTTCGACAGAGTCTTTTTCACTTCAACTTCTGTATGTTCGTGTTGGTCCGCTGGGAGCCAATAGTACACGATGATTACCCATGGGTAATCCCATTTTGGGTTCAATTGGGGTGATTTTATCTGCATTTATGGACAGACAAAAACTTGAGAACCATTGGTGGGAGAATTGGTCATGTTGATACACAGGAGCTCTCTGAGGGTCGTATGCTCATAGAGATAGACTCACGCCAGCAACTAAAATTCTCAAGGAAAGTTCAATCACCAGAAGGGGATGAGGTTACCATTAACATTAAATACGACATGCTGTTTAAACACTGCACAATTTGTGGACTACTGTCCCATGAGAAAGGATATTTTTCGTCGACAAGCATCCAAACTCGGCTACAGCCTCCGAGAGAGAATCCTGATGTTTTCAATAGAGTTCAGGCTCCATCTGAGCGTCATACTCAGCACTCTACTGCACATGAAGAGTATGATAACCCCCAAGCGCCTAGGCTTCTTTTGAGGAAAAGGAAAGGTCTGGATCATAGAGAGGAGAATTTATACCGTCCTCTCTCCAGGGACAGAGATGATTTCCGCTAGGATGACCGTGCAGACAGTGTTTGCAGGACTCGAAATGATCACTATAGAAGCTCTTGATATGGAGGAATTTGGTACGCACCATACCATCGCAAATCAGATCAAAGATGGAGAGCTAAAACAGCGAGTACTATGGTTAATGTGGAGGGTAAGCAAAGGAAGGTTCTACATGATGAGGAGTGGAGGGGGCCTCTGGTGTATCCCGTGAGGAGAAGTGTGAAGCCTCACTAGATATTGTTCCTTATGAACATATATCAGCAATTTCTGGATCTTAGGGTGATAGGAAAGAAAGGAGTGGGGATACTCGACAAAGAAGGATGATAGCGACCAAGATTGTGACACCACCAGCAGTAGACAATACTCTTGATTGTAATATAACTATTCACAATAAGGGAGCGGCTCACGCTCTCTCTTTCTCACATGAACATGTGTCTGAGAATATGGATCAATTATTAGATTATCGGGGATTTGGATAATATGGAGTTGGTAGAGAAAGATGAGAGAATGTTGGGTTTCGAACCCAATGAGGATGATTTACTGCGAGAGGAGCTCTTGGAATGTGAATCCAAATTGCCAGAACCCTTATATGTTGTGGAGAAGAGATCCAAATCAGGAAAGAAGACTGCGAGAGGGGTTAAACCTGGCGCTAAAAATATGGTTCCCATGGGCTTCCCAAGCAAGTAACTTAAGTTCCTTCGTCGGGGATCTCCAAGCAAACAATCTAAATATTTGGGACCAAATATGGCTAGTGGAGTAAGTAAATATGGACGACATAGTGAGAAGAAGATGAGAGATATGCATGCAAAAAAAGAGGAAGTGATGAGGCATAAAAAACTCATCAAACACAGAGCCATGAAGACGATCAGTTAGAACATCGGGAACAACCTCACAGTTCGACGCCTCAAGGAGATGTGTCAGAAGCATCGCCCATGACCTGTGTTCTTTTCTGAGACGAAGAATAACAGGTCAATGCTGCAAAACATTCAGACCGATTTAGGATTTGATTGTTTGTTTACCATTGAGCCACTTGGCCTTAGCGGTGGTTTAGCTTTATTTTCTTTGGAAGAATTTCAAATTAATGTTTTGTTTTCGAATAACAAGATGATTGATGTAGAGGGAATTATTCATGGAATAAAAGTCTATATGGCATTTGTGTATGGTGATCTTGTTTTAGAACAAAGAGATCAAGTGTGGGAATGCCTTACACGTTTCTCAACTACAAGAGATGGACCATGGTTTATGATAGGCGACTTTAATGAAATAACATGTCATAATGAAAAAGTAGGAGGAAGACCTCGAGCAGACAGCTCATTCTTACCTTTTAAACAAATGCTCAATGATGGTGGAATGCTGGTATTTCCATGTTTTGGAAATATGTTATATTGGGTTGGAAAAAGGACAAGACGAACCACAGTAAGATGCCGATTAGACAGAGCTGTTGGTAATGCGGAATGGCATGAAAATTTTCCACATACTGGGATAAATTATATGAGGCTCTGGGGATCGGATCATCGTCCGGTTCTTGCTAATATCCTATCTAAACCAGTGAGAAAATTGAAGTCGTTTAAATTCGATAAAAGGTGGATTGATAATGAGGAATTACGGCAAGTTATCCTGGAGGGTTGGAAATCTGCAGAACTTCCTCCTGATGCAAACATAATGGAACACATTTCGATTTGTTGTAAAGCCTTAGGACAATGGAGGAGACAACATGATTTAAATTCAGGAAAACATGTGGAGGATCTTAAGGAAAAGGTGGAGGCGCTATACATGAATGATGATGCCACAACTAAGGAAATAGCTGAGGCCCTAAAGCAATTATCTGATGCTCTTAAGGCGGAAGAGATATTCTGGAAACAGAAGAGTAGAATTTTCTGGCTTCGAGAAGGTGACCGTAATACAAAGTTCTTAGACTCATTAACAAAGCAACAGAGGGCAAGAAACAAGATCTCTCAGCTTATCGATTCTAATGGAAATTTCGTAGAGGATGAATATGGTTTATTAGCCATATCTACTAGCTACTTTAGAGAGTTATTTACGTCAACCAATCCGGAAAACATCAATGAGGCTCTATCGGAGGTATCCACAAAAATTACCAGGGCAGATAATGAGGAACTCACAGGTGTCGGAATGGGGGGTTAAATTAGCTTTGTTCGCGATGCATCCAGAGAAAGCTCCAAGGGCAGACGAAATGACAACACTGTTCTACCAAAATTTTTGGGATATTGTAAAGGAGGATCTAACTCTTATGGTTAATCAATTCCTTTTTGAAAAAACAATGGCCAATAGCTTAAACGATATAAATATCTGCCACATCCCTAAGGTTACTAAACCAAATGAAATGTCCAAATTCCGTCCCATTAGTCTGTGCAGTATTAGCTATAAGATAATCTCCAAAGTCCTATGCCAGAGATTAAAAAAAGTTTTACGGACTAATCTCGGAAACTGTGGCTGGAAGACAAATCTCTGATAATGTTATGATTGCACAAGAAGTGTTTCATGCCTTGAGAACTAAACCAAACGGACAGAATAAGAGGATGGCTATCAAGACGGATATGAGTAAGACGTATGATTGAATGGAATGGACCTTCATTCAAGCAGTGATGCAAAAGATGGGGTTTTCAAAAATTTGGATAGATTGGATAATGTGATGCATAAATTCGGTTAAGTACAAAGTACTCATGAATGGCCAGCCAAGGGGAAACATTGTCCCAAAGAGGACTACGCCAAGGAGATCCTTTGTCTCCTTTCATCTTTATTCTATGCACGGAAGCGCTCGTTAGCCTTCTCAATTATGCTGAGAATCAAGGGATGATAACAGGGACGCGGGTTACACGCGCATGTCCTTCGGTATCTTACCTTCTTTTCGCTGATAATAGCCTTTTCTTCTATAAGGCGGAGCCCCGTGAATGTGAGGAAGTAATATAAGTGATAAGGATTTATGGGAATGCGTCAGGACAGTGCATTAACTATGAAAAATCTTCCTTGCTCTTTGGTAAGAAGATTGATACTCATTCTCGACAACAGATTAAAGAAAAGCTAGGAATCCAAAACGAAGGGGGGATGGGATCATATTTGGGAATACCAGAAGATATCAGTGGCTCCAAGTGTAACCTCTTTGCTTTTCTTAAGGACAAAAATTGATGCAGAGAGTGAATGGCTAGACGGGTAGATGGCTATCGAAAGGAGGAAAGGAGGTTCTAATTAAATTCATTCTATTAGTGCTGCCGACATATATGATGTGTACCTTCCTATTGCCATTAGAGACGTGTGAAAAGCTTTCAAGTACCATTGCACAGTTCTGGTGGAGTTCAAACCCACCAAAGAGAGGTATTCACTGGTCGAAATGGGAGAAACTATGCAAACCAAGGGAGGAAGGAGGTTTGGGTTTCTGATTGATTCATGAGTTTAATTTGGCTCTTCTGGCAAAACAATTATGGAGATTAGTACAATATCCGGATTCCCTGGTGGCTAGGGTCCTAAGAGGGAGATATTATCAAATGAGTTCGCCTTTGCATTCAATTTTGGTTAACAGCCCGTCATATGTATGGAGTAGTATCTCGGCGGTACATGATCTATTGCTATTGGGTATCAGGCAAAAGATCCACTCAAGACATGAGGGTAAAGTGTGGGAGGATCCTTGGATCCCGACAATACCAGCCAGACCGGCACATTCATCTGCTCCAGTTTTACATTTGAATATGAGGGTTAGTGATTTAATAAACCAATAGTCGAAGGAATGGGATATTGAAATGCTGACAAATTATGTTAATTCGGTCGATATTCCTCTCATAAGGAGCCTAGCTACGAGTACGAAAAATCACAGAGACACTTTCTGCTGGAACTACACAAAGAATGGCCAGTATACAGTCAAATCAGGTTACTGGGTTGCCCGAAAATTCTTAAGAAAAGATGTGGAAGGAGTGAAATGCGAACCTAGCATAACCGATCTCCAAGCCTTTGTTTGGAACATAAAAGCACCTCAGAAGATGCGTCACTTCATGTGGTAATTGATAACAAGACATGTGGCAGTCACAAAAAATGAATTATAGAAACATGAGATGTGATAACTACTGTCCGAGATGTGGGGAGCCCGAAGAAACAGTGACATATGCTATCTTTGAGTGCCCTCCTGCCCTGCAGGTATGAGCTTTATCATCGACGCCCTCGGGTCAATACACGTTTCCACTACCTAGTATTTATGCTAATATGGACTACCTCTTTTGGAGGAAGGATAAAACTGCTGCACCCGATTCACACATTGACCATTATTCTTGTATAATTTGGTATATCTGGAAGGCTCTAAACGGTAAACTATATAGGGGGATTGATCGGGATCCCATGAATCTAGCAAGATATGCAGAGAGTGAATGTTTGGCATGGTTTAGTTCTAATGAAACGGAAAATCTGACCTCAGAGGACAACAGGGACGAGGCATCACAAATCTTAAGTCTGGAGAACATTTGTATGGTAGACCGTTCTTGGACCGTTGATGATGAGTATAGTGGTTGCGGGTGGTGTGGAAGAACTGTAGCAGGAAAATCGATCTCATGGGGACGCGAAATCTACGAAAGTGAGAGACGGCGCTTCAATCTGAACTAGAAGCTCTTAGATGGGCAATGGAAAGTATGTTGCAACTTTCGTCATGTCAGCGATTTGGCACAGATTGTAAGGACGTTATCGCTATGATAACGGAACCAGAGGCATGTATTAGTTTTGCAATGGAATTGGAGGCTATAAAAACGTTGATGATATGCTTTTCAAATTTCGAGATAAGCCACATCCCAAGGGTCCACAATGGAATTTCAGACGCTCTGGCCAAGACCGCACGTTCTTTCCATAGAGATCTTTGTTATGTTAGTTGTTCTTTTCGGTCTGGCTTCCCAGACCACCTCAAATATGAGTAATAGAATAGCCGTTTGATGCCTAAAAATATTAATATCATTGTCGTAATTATACATAACATTTTCCAGTTTTAATCTAAAAGCTCAAATTGAAGCACCAATGATATTATCCAACTAGATAGTTTTTTCTGCACCATGCACAGTAATAATAACTCTAAAAATATTTTAATTTTATATATATTTTAAGTTCATTAAGTTCTAAAAAGTATAGAATAATAATTTCTAATATTTATTTATTTGATTTTATTTAAACTTGTTTAATTTAATAAGTGAATTTCATATTTTCAAATATTAATTTTTATATTATTTTATTTCTTTTTTTTAAGAATAAAAATTAATGAGAGTTGTCAATTTTTGTTTTTTTGGTTTTAGTTAAAAAAAGATTTAACTTAAAAAGATACTTATTAAACCAATGTATCGAATGCTAATCACTCAAATAAATTATTTTATCGCAGTTATTTTTAAATAAAAATATTAAAACGTGATTAGTTTTATCTTTACACTAAATAATGAATTTAAATATAGCTTTACTTCTTTAGCTATCCAGAAAAATATAAATTTTTATCTTTGATATGATATAAAATTATTAAAATGTCTAAATTTCTTTTCAAAATGTAAATATTTATAATAAACTGATCATGTTACAATAATCTTAACATCATATAATATTTTTTTTATGAAAAATAATCTTATTTTACTTATAAAAATACGGTAGTTACACAATATCTTATTAATTTTATCATTTATAGATGTTTCTCATTAGAAACAATAAAAATATATAAACTAATCATAAAATAAATGAATATTTTTATTAACTTGTTTAGTTTTTAGATTTATAATAATTTTTGTCTAAGATTTAACTTAGTTTACTTATAATTTTTTTAATTATGGTAACTATCACATATTTATTATATTATATTTGTTTTTTATAATTGAAGTTTATATTATAATTGTGTCAAGTCATATTATAATTACATAGTATCCATATCATTACTTTTAATTGGACATGTCATCATTTATTTGTTAAAATGATTGTAATGATGACACATGTCAAATTACTTTTCAAATAATGTGTAGAGGATATCTTAAAGTCTATTTTCATTAATGACAATATTGCCATTTTACACTCCCTTAAGCCATAGAGATTAGTTTAGGTTGTAAGAGAATCATTTTATGCTTTGAAGGTCAAACAAGATTAGTGTATGCGGATTGGTTGATAGTTGCAATACTGCTTCAGTTTACTCTCCATTACGGTGCAAAAGTGTGCCTCACCAGCCATGTTTGCCCTTGTTAAACATGCTGGCTCAATCATGGAGTTCGAGTTGTCAATGGGCTGATAGATCGGTTTGAACTTGATGACTGTGAAAAGGAATTTTGTTCCATTGGCTTGAGCTAATTCGTGTAATTTAGGAGAGTTAATCTAAAATTGCTTCCAAGTAAACAAATTAATCTATCACAAACTATTTTAATCTATCTTGCCCTCTTCCCCTAGAACTCTCATTATACCCTTAATGATTTATTATTAAAAGAAAAAAAATCACAGTGTGTAACAACTTCTTTGTGGGCCTCAGCTAGCGTTGCAGGGCACCGACCATAACCCCTCACATGTGAACCCCTCACATGTGAACCCCTTACAAACATACAAGTAGGTTATTGGTGCGATTGGCGTTACTCGAATTCAAGACCTCACATTTTAACAACTTTCTCACAAAACAAGCTGTCACCAATTGAGAGGCTCACATGTGAGGGGTTAGGGTTGGTGTCATGCAATGATAGTTGGGTCCCCCAGAGAGGTTGTTACAATATAAGTCGACTTTAACAACCAATTGGTGACAGCTTCTCTGTGGGAGAGTTGTTAAAGGGTGAGGTCTTGGGTTCGAGTAACGTCAAGTGCACCAATAACCTATGTGAGCTGAGGCCCCAGAGGGAGGTTGTATCACAGGGAAGGGGTTAGGGTCAATGCGTTGCAGCACCAATTGGATACTACGGGAACGTTTTTACACAATCTTTCCACGCTCTAATTTCTTCCACTTTTATCTTTTTGACTCGTGATGTGTCTGTGTGGGATATTGTTTAAGCTGTTTGTATGAAGTTATTGTGTGTCGTAAATTCTGAAAACTTTTACTGGGGCGTAGCAATTATATGTCCCCTTATTATGTTGTGTAGTTGGCCAGTAATAGCTTTTGTGTATATTATGAGAGGTGTTTTCACTACGTCATAAATCCCTTATATATTAATTGAGGAGCATTATAACTTTTGAATGTACTCATGTGTCATCATTAGAATGATTCTAAGAATCCTTAGATAAATAGGTTGGTCCATATATATATATATATATATATATATATATATATATTATATTTATAATTTAATTAACTATTAAATTAATTAATAATTCATAAAAGAATATTTTCCATTGAAAAACTCAGACCTCCTCAATCTAAGAGTGATTGAACTAGCAGTTAATGGCGATCAACATTGCGATCGTCTTCTCCTCTACATGATGAATTTGGTGATGAGTGTTGTCACGATTTTGGTTTTTATTAGAAGATTCATCCATGGTAGTTTCCTATTTCTCTTCTTCACGAAGAAAACTGTGCAGAATCTGGTTCCAGTGGTGGTCTGTGGCCATCGTAATCTGGAAATTCATGTTCTGAGTTCATTTCTAACATCACTGCGAGTACGGAGCATCACTGTTCGGTACATAAGTTTGTATTTACTGACTGGCACTCTGTTACATGGTTAGTGAATTATGATCTCAGTGTCGTTGTGAGACAGTTTCCTGGTTGTTCCATTTTGACATTCTCCATCTCTGTGGTGGAAAAATTCCACTGTAATGTCAGTTTGACAAGATATTGTCAAATTTTGATTGGAATGTTGCTTACTTATCACTGTGAATGGTGTTTGGGATCCAGGAAAACTATCAGATTTTTTGAAGATAACACATGTTGTGATCATGAGTAGAAGATCAAATCCATAAATGGAGGAAACTTCTAAATTCTATATTTCGGTACAATATATTTGGTATCGATTTATGGATAAATCTGAAATATTGTTGAAACCATGGAAACCACTATGAAAAACGACAGTCCGGAATGGAAGATGTGTTCTCTTTGTTGTATGGCGTTATATCAATCGTTGAAAGTTGGTGATTCCAGTTTTTTATTTCCATAATTGAATCAGTACATTGGATTCTACATTGGAGAATATCTATAGATCTAAGCTCGGATAGAGTCAATGTAATACAACATAAGAACCTGGTGTTTATGATGCGATGAAGATTTAAAGCTCGCGAGAAAATTCATAGAGTTAATGCTCTAATGATAAAGAAGACCTTAGAAGAACAATTTACTTTATCTCATCTATTATTGTCTTCTAATCACTTTCATTATGATATTTGTTGTTTTTATTATCATATGTATTTAATAAATTTTGTATCAACTTTCAACAGTTTAAGTAATAAATTTAAGTCGAAAAAGAATATTCTCCATTATTTCTTTAAATAAAAGTTACAGAATTACCTAATATAATTAACATATATATGACATTGAATAATAAATATTTGATACTAGTTTTTGTATCATCCATCATTTTTTTCAATTTATATTAGGATAAATTAAACAATCACAATAACCATATAATAAATAATTTGATCTTTCTTATATATTATATTTTAGTTTTCTAAAACGACTATAAATTACTAAAACTGGTAAAAGTCTTACAATGAAAATTTTGTGAACAATGGTTTTACTTTTTTTTATTATAAAAAGATACAAATGATCATAAATCATATGAGATATTCAGACTAAATATATATATTTATATACTTATGCTTTAATATAATTTAAATTAAACTATATACCATATAAAATATATATGTTAATTTTGAAATATGCATTGAAAAGGTATTGAGACCTGAATATTTTAATTTTGAAAGTTGAACTGAATTTTAACTATTATAAATAACTATAATTATTAAAAAAAAACTCACACTGAAAATTTCGTGATTAATAGTTTAATTTTTTTTGTCACAAGAAATATACAAATGTTAATAAAATCATATGAGTAAGAACTAGAATCTTCAATTAAATATTTATATTAAAATATACTTTATATATGTCAATATCATTTCATTTAATTGTATTACATATAAAATAAATAAAAATCATTGCTTTGATTTATTAATTTGATTTATGTGTTTACTTAAGTTTAAATATATACATAATGTTTACTCGCTTCTCAATTATTCAATATATTTATTATATCATAATACGTAAAAATAATTTGTATATATAATGTTTATCATGTGCTCATGGTCTTAACCTAGTTAGTATATTGTTTTAGGAGAGGTTTTAACCATTACTCTAATGTATCATCAAGAGTGTAGTTTTAGAAAAAGGATGTTTATCTGTCTCATTTTATACCGATTAAAAAGCATGAAGCCCTAAAGCTCTCAAGCCCGACTATCAAGACTCGTTTGCGGCCGCCACCTCTCGACGTCGGAGAGGCCTCTGGCTGTCGGCGTCGGGACCTCAGCTCTAGCTCCTTTCGTCTTCTCTCTCTCCAGTTTGTTTCCATCGTCTACGCCAGCTCTCTGACCTGGTGCTCTGTTTTTGTTAACGTCTCTGCTCAATCCAACGTTCCTCTTTGGAGAAAGCTGTTCGGTGTGAGTCGAAGCTCTTGTTTGTCTCCTTACAGATCTGGTTCCACTGGATATGAAATTTTTTGGGGGGATTCCCCATCCCGTCGAGTCTCTCGCCGGTTACAGTCACCGTTCTTCATCAGTGTCGGTTTGCTGCAATGCCTACAACTCTCTAGATGAATATCCACCCCTTGTTGGGGTCGACGCTGTTCATCCATCCAAAGATGTGCCTCACCTACCAGATACGTCTTCATCTCCGCCACATGATCTCCCTGTATCACCTAAGTTTCTTTGTCCTCACCAGTTAGAAAAGCTTTAGATTTCTCCCTCCGCCGCATCTCATCGCACTATCTGTTGGTCGGAGGCTTGAATCGATGACCCGCCCCTCACCGGATCTATCCTATCTACTCACTCGTTGACGTAGTTCCTCCGCTGTACTTCCATATTTCCAACAAGCGGGATTACATATAGCACCTTATCTCTCTTATGCGAAGAGTGTATTATTTACTCAGTTACTGATGGGTTCATCGGACTGGCCTTTATCACCACTAGCATACTACTGCTTGGAGAAGCGATCTGTTTCATCCACTACCTCCTTGTTAAGGAGTGTTTCCATTCCAAACGTTAAATGGAAGTGTTCATCCATATCTATAATCGTTTTGCTATCTTGTGTAGCGGCTCGTTCGGGGCTTGAAGATGCAATGGATTTCGTTTCGACGATATTCCGAGGTGCGTATTGGGTGCTAATGTAACCTCTTTATGTGACTATCTCCCAGCTGTCCGACTTTGTCGTGAAAGCATTCGAGCTTAGTCTTGAATTTGCTGTCATCTTCTCATGAAGATTTATCTTGTTTATCTGTTTGTGTTATTGTATTTTATCTTTTGAATCAAAGAGGATGGTGCATTCCCTCTTTTATTGTAACGAAAGAGTTAAGTTTAAATGAAAGTAAGTTGTGTTAAAAAAAAGATGTTTCTGTTTTTTAAATGGTAACGTCAATCTTTATATTTATTGCGTTGCTGTTTTTACAAATTTGAATTTAATATAATGGCCTAATAATGTTAGGATTGTCAATAGTTGTGGTCCGTCCGTAGTTTTAGATTCTTAGGTTTGTTGGAGTTTTAGGAGGTGTTATTGGTTTATGTACTTTAATGTATTTAGAAATTCATATAGTATTTACAAATCAATGTAAAATATACTGATTTTCAAACCTAACATATAAAATTTAATTAGTATTTACAAATCCGAAAATTTTCCCTCGAATTTGAGTCTTTGTATTTTTAATAAAGAAATCCATACAAATCCATTCAAATTTATTATGAAATAAAATCCATTAGTAAATCTGGATGACTGAATAACACATGATTTAAATTAGAATTTATAAATCATGAAACAAATAACATATGATTTCAATATGAATTTTAAAATCATAAAACCAATAACACTTGATTTAGTTTGGATTTACAAATCTATTAAAATACATGAACCAATAACCCCCACTTAAGAGACTTCTTGGAATAGAGTAGTTAGAGTTGCGTTGCAGAATTGTATAAGTTTAGCACTGAGCAGACGTCTTCTTTGAAGTCTTATTTAGTCTAATCAACCTAATAGTGATGTTTGTGAAAAAAATTGATGGGTGCAAGCAGATGTCATGGAATGTATAGCCGATTTTGATAAAACTATAATAACGTATAGATGTTGTTGTGACGCACAGGCTGTTGCACCCATGGTGTTTTCGTAGTTGGTGTGCCCGTCTTGCATTCATTTTGTACGGTCATTTTCTAGCACTAGTGCAGCTGGTCTGCATGAAAATATGAAGTGAGCTTCATGTTGGGTTCTTTCTAGATGGAGGAACTCAATGAGTTTGGTTAAAGATAACCAAATTTGGTGTTGACCATTTTGATATTAGTCCATGAGATTATTATTGGTCCTTAGGTTTAGTGAGACACTATAAGTCTCTTAAACTAATTTTTGTAGAGAGCACAACAAAAAAAAGAGATTAGAAAAAGAGAGAAAAGGAGAGAAGGAGGCAGAATTCTTTAGGGTTTTACAGGGCAAGTTTTGGAAGGTCAAACGGATCCTGAGCAGGCTGATATTTTGTGGTAAGCTTCTTCAGTCAGTGGGTTAAAGTTTCACCGAAAGAATTTGGATTTCAACGGTTTGATCTTTTTTGTCTGGGTTTTAGTGAAGCTGGTCGTCATAGTTCTTCAGCAGTGCTGTCTTGAGTGTTTGGTAAACCGACAGTAAGATTTTCTCTGATTAAGCTGAAATTTGGCAGAGTTATTGTTGACATGTTTATCTTGGATTTGTACGATGGGATTATTCTCTGGTTGCCGGAATCCTTGTGAGCTGTGGTCGTTTTGTTGCTGCTGGTTTTGAGCTTTGTTTTACTCTCTTGTTGTTGTTCTTGTGTTGGAGATAGCTCTTTGTAGCTAGAGTCTCTTTTCTGTTCAGGTTGTTGAACAGGGAGGACGTGGTTGTACTCATACCCATTTATATAGTGGATTTTTGAGTAGACTACGGTCCCGTGGTTTTTCCTTCTCACATCGAGGAGGTTTTCTATGTTAAAAGTGATTGTCTCATTTAGTTTCTGCTTATACTATATTATGCTATCGTCAAAGTATTTTCCTCACAGGTTCACACAAGATCAAGGGAAACACGATCACTTAGTATTTTTTGCGCCGAGTGCCCTTCCCCCCCCCCACAAAGTGGTATCAGAGCTTCTGGTTTTCTTAGAGCTTTGGGTTTGATAACATCGGGTTATTGTTTGCTTGTGTGAATGATGGAAAATATGGGCAGAATGATAAGCTTGAATGGTGTTAACTATTATCTATGGAAGGTCAAGATGGAGGATTTGCTCTTTGTTAAAGAATTCCATGTTCCAGTCTTTGAGGAGAAGAAACCTGAAAAGAAGACAGATGAAGAGTGGAAGTTGCTGCATCGCCAAGTTTGTGGGTTAATAAGGCAGTGGGTAGATGATAATGTGTTGCATCATATTGAGACTGAGATTGATGCTTGTTCTTTGTGGTTGAAGCTGGAGCAGTTGTATGCAAGGATGAACAGAAATGACAATATGTACATGATCAAGTAATATTGAGCTGAGGTGTCAGGAGGGGACTCCAATGACGAATCACTTAAATGTGTTTCAGGGATTGCTCAACAAGTTATCTGACATGGGAATCAAATTTGATGATGAGATGCACAGTCTGTGGCTCCTTGGTACTTTACCGGACTCTTGGGAGGTTTTCAGGATGTCTCTCTGTAACTCCGCGTCGGAAGGTATTATTTCGATGGATTCAGTGAAGAACAATGTTCTTGATGAGGAAGCAAGAAGATAGTCGAATGCTAGCAGTTCGCATTGTGATGTCTTTGTTACTGAGTCAAGGGGAGAAATTCGTGTAGAGAGCCCAAGAGGGACAAGAACAGGAGCCAGAGAAAATCTAATAAGTTTGAAAATATGGAGTGCTATTTCTGTCATAAGAAAGGGCACATGAAGAAGGATTGCTGGAAGTTGAAGAACAAGCAGCAAGGTAATCAAGAAGAAAAGGTGGATAAGGCGACCGTCACTGAAGAACAAATTCTCATTCTTCTTGAGGGTAATGTCATTAATGTCGCATGCCATGAAACCAGTTGGGTGGTTTATATTGGAGCTACTACTCATGCTACATCACATCGAGATTTGTTTTCTACCTATACTCCGGGTAATTATGGTTCCATGAAGATGGGGAATGATGGTTTGGCTCAGGTTGTTAGCATTGGTGATATTTTCTTGGAGACTAGTCTTGGGACTAGGTTGGTGCTTAAGAATGTTAAGCATATCCCGGATATTCGGATGAATCTGATATCGACGGGAAGACTTGATGATGAGGGTTATTATAGTTTACATGGTGGTGGTAAATGGAAGCTCTCTCGTGGTTCTTTGATTGTGGCTCGAGGTGAGAAGTCATCATCCTTCTATTAGATGCATGCTAAGATCTCTAAAGATGCGGTTAATGCGGTGGAGAATGATAATTCCATGGAGTTGTGGCATAAGAGACTCGGTCACATGAGTGAGAGGGGAATGTATGTATTGTCTAAGAATGAGGTGATTCCAGGAATCTTTGGTTTGCACTTGCAGAAGTGTTCGCATTGTTTGGCGGGAAAACAACACAGAGTATCTTTCAAGTCTTCTGCACCTTCTAGGAAACCCGAGGTACTGGATTTGGTACATTCAGATGTGTGTGGTCCAATGAAAACAAGATCTCTTGGCGGTGCATCATATTTTTTGAGTTTCATTGATGATCATTCAAGAAAGTTGTGGGTATTTCCTATGAAGACGAAAGATCAGGTGTTGGGATATTTCAAACATTTTGTGGCATTGGTTGAGAGACAAATGGGGAAGAAGTTGAAGTGTATCCGCATTGATAATGGTGGAGAGTATTCAGGACCATTTGATGCTTATTGCAAAGAGCATGGAATAAGACATCAGTTTACGCCACCAAAGACTCCACAGTTGAATGGGTTGGCTGAAAGGATGAACATGACGATTGTTGAGAGGATGAGATGTTTGATTTCACAGTCATGCTTATCGATGACTTTCTGGTGAGAAGCTTTGAGCATGGTGGTTTCATGTGCTGGATTTGTCCCCGAGTGCTCCATTAGATGGTGATATTCCAGAGAGGATTTGAACCGGTAAAGATGTTTCTTATGATCATCTGAGGGTCTTTGGGTGTAAGGCATTTGTTCATATTCCCAAGGATGAGAGGTCGAAGCTTGAGATGAAGTCAAGACAGTGTGTGTTCATCAGTTATGGTCAGGATGAGTTCGGTACATATTTTATGATCCCGTTGTGAAGAAGCTCATAAGGAGCAGAGATGTTGTGTTCATGGAAGATCAAACAATTAAGGACATTGACAAGTCCAGAAATCCAACTCAGGTTTATGAGAGTTTGATCGATACAGAGGCTATTTCTTCTACATTGGTCCACGATGAAGTCGAAATTGAGGTTCAAGATAATACACCTAGTGCAGATGCTCCCGCACATGAAGATGGCAGTGGTGATCATGGTGACAATCATGGTGAGACACCAGCTGCTGAGAACCAACCTACTATTGTTAGAAGATCCGAGAGAGGTCTTAAACCGTCGACAAGGTATGATCCTAGTGAGTATGTGATGCTTACTGATGGGGAAGAGCCTGAAAGCTATGATGAAACTTTGGAGGATGAACAAAAGTATATGTGGTTTGGCGCCATGGATGAGGAGATGGATTCTTTTGAGGAGAATCATACATTTGAGTTGGTGAAATTGCCTAAGGGCAAGAAGGCTTTGCTTAATAAATGGGTGTATAGAATTAAGCATGAAGATACCGATTTGCCACCTCGATACAAGGCTAGATTGGTTGTGAAAGGCTACAGCCAGAAGAAGGGGATTGATTATGATGAAATCTTTTCTCCTGTTGTGAAGATGTCATCCATTCGGGTTGTGCTTGGATTGGCAGCAAGTCTTGATCTAAAGCTTGAGTAAATGGATGTGAAGACTGCTTTCCATCATGGTGATTTGGATAAAGAGATCTACATGGAACAACCAGAAGGCTATGTGAAAAGGAGCAAGGAAAATTTGGTTTGTCGCTTGAAGAAAATTCTTTATGGATTGAAGCAAGCACCGAGGCAGTGGTACATGAAGTTCAAGTCTGTTATGAGGAGCATGGTTATGCAGAGACTGATTCAGACCATTGTGTATTTGTGAAGGTGTTTGGTGATGATGATTTTATCATCTTGTTATTGTATGTCGATGATATGTTTATTGTGGGCAGGAACATGGATAGAATTAAAGAGCTGAAAGAGCAGCTGAGCATGTCCTTTGCCATGAAAGATATGGGTCCAGCGAAACATATTCTTGGTATGAGGATTGTTCGAGATAGAGGTGAGAAGCTGATTCACTTGTCTCAGGAGAAGTACATTGAAAAGTACTTAAACGGTTTCACATGGACAAGTCTAAAGTGTTGAGCACTCCTCTTGCTCCACACTTAAGATTGAGCAGTCAATAGAGTCCGAAGACATATGCGGAGAAGGGAGATATGGCGAGAGTTCCATATGCTTCTGCAGTGGGTAGTTTGATGTACGCCATGGTCTGTACAAGACCAAATTAAACAGAACCAAACACAAACCAAACCGAACTAAAACCTAACCGAACACAAACCAAACCGAACTAAAACCAAACCTAACTAATTTGGCTTGACTTTGGTTACATTTTTTCCTAGACCCAAATAAACCAAACCAAACCCATAATTAAACCAAAATGTCCACCCCTAAGAGGAACGTGAAAGTTAAAGCGCCTCATCTCCCCTCTCTTTCTCCGTCTTCTCTCTACAAAGAACAAACCTAATTTTTTCTTGATATCGGCCCTCCGGCCCGGGCTCTCTCGCTGGTTACTGTTAGGGTCTCGCCTTCATTCATTTTCTTTCTTTGTTGGCATGTGCTTCATCTTCGGCTTGGTGGAGTACGTTCTCATTTAGATGTGGCGGGTTCTGTTTCTTGTAGTGTCCCAGCGTCGTCTCTGGTGGTATTTTCGACTGGCAGTCATGCATTTTCCGGTTCTTTAGAGAATAAGGTCCGGCGTGCTTCCTCTGTGCGATTACTTTTCTAACATTAATGTCTTCTTGAGGTTCTAGAAGTTTTACCATCGCTGAAATGAGAAATGGATGATTCATTATGACAGTGGTTATGGTGGTCCTTGAACTTCCATAGTTGATGAGTAAACTTGCCGATTTAAGGGCGTCGACGGGTCTTGAAAGCAGCTTTTGGAAGCGCTGACTACATCAACAGTTGGATCTGACCAGCTCGGCACCAAGATCTCTTCCTCCCCTTATTTCCCCTCTTGTTTGAACTTTTTCGTTCATGGTCTTTAACTAATAGTGGACTCTCAGTTTCTTACAAGAATGGTTGCCTCTATCGTTCATGGTGGCTTTGGGTAGGCCTGGGCATTTACCTGGACCCAAAAATTCGAACCGGAACCGATCCGAAAATACCCGAGCCAAAACGAACCGAATATTTTTAAGTAAATGTTGGGTCCAAAAATTGCTCTATCCGAAAGAATCAGAACCAAAAATAACTGACCTGAAATAGACCCGGATGCGAAAAGAACCGATCTGAATAGACCCATACCCGATAAGAACCGCTTCATACCCAAATTAGAAACATGATTATCTAAAGTTATAGTTTCATGTCTTCTATTTTCGGTGTTTTAGGTTATGATTAAGTTGAAATATGTTTTGTTAGCAATCTTCATTATTACTTTTATAACATTTTTCAAGTAATATAAATCTTTAAATGTCAAATTTAAAGTGTAGAAAAATATTTAATTTTAATTATTAACGGTTTAATATTGGTCATTTTACAAAATTTTAGATAAATATGATGGATTTTGGCTAACTATTGATCGATTTGGGTATTTTGGTTCTTTTCATATCTTAAATACCCGAACCTGACCATGACCCGCTATGGACCGAGAAACCGATAAGAATGAATTATAGAATGGTCTTTTGTCGTCAAACAAAAGATAAGATGCAAGTTTCTTAGCAACATCCATTCCCATCGAAATGAGGCAATGACAACAAAACAAGGGAAGAGAAAAGTCTAAGAAAGGAATAATTAACTTTTCGCAGTTCAACTCACAAGAAAGGAAAGTCAAATCATAAATTTACACCCACTACATAATTAAATCAGCATTTAATTAAAGTAAATCATATTCTCAAACTGTATCCTAAATCTCCTACAAAACCAATGATCTCAAGCATACCATTTAGCTCAAAATCTGCACCGGAGCTAGAAGCTAACTCGAGACATGCCGGTCTTCGGGGAGGGGGATTATTGTTGGAGGTGGGTTTCACCCCGCTCCAAACCCGATTCAAAAGTCCAACCCAGAATCAAAAAAACGAAAAGAAGAAAACAGGCCCAAGCTCACCCAGAGCTCGAGAGACGGCCCATTCTGAGCTCACATGGTCAAATCTGAGCTGAAAAGAGTCAAAACATTAAATATGAACATTTAAAGCATCAATACTCTCCGGAGATCACTTGGCTGTTATGATCTACTCTTGAAGACCTATAAAAGAAGGAGTAATGAAAAAAAGAAGGGGATCCGAATTCTTCTAGAGAAATTCTATACTTTCAATACCTATATCCGTTCTTGTTCCTATATACCATATGTATTTGTACTTGTATTCTACTTATATTGTCAATGAGAAAATTTTCTTTTACGCGAAATCATCAATATACATACTTTTTACACATTTTTTCTTGTACACGATATCGAAACGCTAAACCTAATTTCTAAGTAGATTTTGTGATCTATCATCTCGTACCTCATCGTAGAACTAGGTATTATCTTTTATCAATTTTAGATTGAATAGATCCTTAGTATTAGCTTACTAAATGAGTGAAGATTGTGGCATGAGGCTGTTGTCATGTGATCTTAGGGGTTTGCTGCCTAAGGGTTTGGTTGCAGGTGTTGGCTGTTGAGGGCCTCTAATATTGGTTGGTCGTGGAGCTGGAAGAGAGGAGCAAGTTAAGTATCTCTTGGGTTTAGATTGGGAACTAGGGCTAATATGTTGGGGTCTCCCTTTGTGCTCATGTGTTTAGCTCTGAGGCTAATTATTTTATGTGTTAGTTCTGTTAAGCTGATAACCATATGATCTCAATCCTAGATTCATTTTTTTATTGATTTTTTATTATCCACTGAGTTTATTGTAGTGAATATTTTAGTTCAGTTCATCATTTATAAACTAATCTAGATTGTTTGGTATAAATTTTTAAATAAACACTTAATGTTTACCAATTTAAAGCGGATTTAATCGATCCAGTTACTGAAATAAAATTCATTAAGTTCTATTTAAAACATACTGGACTTGGATTTGAGCCACACAACCATGGAGATGTATATTTTTATTTTTATATAAATAAATATTTGTTTAATAAGATTAATGATATATAACTTAATATTTACCATATTACTAACTCTAATATAATATTTTTAAACACACTTTTTATAGTTTACATGCACTAATTTTTTTAAAAAAAAATTCAATGATATCTTTTTATCATATCGATTAGTGCCATATTTTGAACTGGTCCAAATCGAGACTGAAATGTTTTATTAATTTAGAGTATTTATTTATTTATCGAGTATTTTATAAAGTTTCAACTGTATTTCTTTTATATTATCAATGATATATACTTGAGAAATTGTCAAAAATACCACTTTTCTTGTACCACTTTTCATTTTTACCTTAATCACTTTTACCCTTATTTTTAAGAGAAAAACACACTTCTAACGCTTGGATTAATTAATCTAAGACTTAGGGTAGTTGAGGAGTGGGGTAGGATGGAGTAGGGTTTAGAAATTGTACAATTTAAGATTTTAATTAATTTAAAAAAAAATTTACCTCCTAAAAAAGTGGTATTTATAAAAATGTCTCTTTAATGAAGGTAAAAATGAAAAGTGGTACACGAAAAATGGTACTCTTCAAAATTCCCCTATATACTTTTAATATTTACCATATTACTAATTGTGTAATATAATATATTTTTAAACAAAATAGTTTTACAGTTTTCATGCACTAATTTAAATTTGTCGTTTTAAATTGTCAATGGTATCTCTTTTATTAAAAATGAACACTATTTAAAACTATTCTTACCATAAATGTCATGCAATTAACATTAACTTTAGGTGTTTCATTAAAAATATACATGTGTTTTAGGTTTTGGCACTACATATACGTTAATCAAATTATTCGTATAATTTTAATCTTTGACTTAATAACCTATACTACGTCTAATTCATAAAACGTTCATTTCATTTAAATTATTAAACCAAAAATTATAGTACATAGGGTTTGTCTTGTCTATTTAATCATGTATTTTCTCTTTATTATTTTCAGTGTTAAAAGATCATTCAATCATTCGTCTATCATACATAGGAATGTCAAAAAGGGTCATGATTTATGGTTGACCCAACCCAATTTGACTCATTAATTCAAATGAACTGTTTATTTTTAATCTAATGGTTTAATGGGTTAATAGGTTAATGGATTAACATGATAATGGGTTAATACGTTAATAAGTTAACATGTTAAATGGATCTATTGGGTTGGGTCAACCCTGACCCACTAACAGTAAAAATCGACTATTTAATCATATTAAACACTTTATTCACTATCTTCATCAATAAATTTCTTTTTTGACAAAAAGACTACTAATTTGATCAATCAGTCTTTGATTAATTGTAATAAATTTAAAAATATTCATTAGTATTAATTAATAATAATATATACACATTTTGATCGAAAAAATATACACCCAAATTCACCGACGGTTTCCTCTTCCTCACACTCTGCGACGCCTTCTCTCTCACACTTAATCACCTTTCTTCGATCCTCCTTGAGCAGAAATCCCAAACACTCGTCTCGATCTCGTTTGAAGCTCTCTGAAGCTCTTTCTCGTATTTGCTTCTTCTGCTTTATTTGCATATCTCCTTCTGTAAAACTAGATCATCCAAACTTACCAGAAAAAATGATTTTCATTTATATGATCATATTTTGAACATTTTAAAAAAACTGTAAACTTTGATTAAATGATATTGACATAGATATATAGTATATTTTAATATAAATATTTATTAGTTGAGGCTTTGTAGTCATATGATTCTAGTAACATTTTTATATTTACTATAAGAAAAATATTATTTTTATTAACATGAATATTTATTAATTCAGGCTTCCTACTAAATTCAAAGTTTGAAATTAACATGTTTAAACATATTTTATATATGATATATATTTTAGTTTAAACAACATATATATATATATATATATATATTAAATGAGACTTCATATTTATATGATTGATCATTTGTATCTTGTTATAAGAAAAAAAGTTAAACCATTGATCACAAAAGTTTCAATGTGGATTTAACACTCTTAGTAATTATAAATTTTTAAGAAACTTCAAAATATAGCATATAAGAAAAAAAACTATTTTTTAATATATGTTTAATGTGATTTTTTAATTTATTTTAAGAATATAAACCTAAACAAAATAATGGAGGATACAAAAATTGTTACTAAATTTTTATTATTCAGAATCATTAATTGTCATATATTGGTTAACCATATTATGTAATTATGTAGCTTTTATTTAAGGAAATATTGGATAATATTCTTTTATACGCTACTAATTAATTTGATAGTTAGATTAAAAATATAATATATGTTTAGATGAACCAACATGTTTTTCTAAGGATTCTAAAAATCAGCTTATAACTTGACACCTCACAAACTCGCCTGGTTTATAACACAATTAACATACACCAATCCAAGATTCTTCAATTCAAATGTCTTTGATACATAGACAATCAAAAGTCGTTGATCTAGGAAAAACCTCTAGCATACCTAATTTGGTTTTATCATAATTTCAAGTTTTTCTAGATATAATAATCTATGTCAGATTAACAATTGTAACATAATTAAAAACAAAAGAAAGATTATATTTATAAGAAAAAAAGACCTTACACATGCATAGTCATGGTCATAGACCTTGAACGTAACCTAAGTTCCACTGAACTTATCCAATACCTAGACCTTATATTTATATTTTGGAAAGACCTCTTACATAGCGATGGTGAATGAACTTGTTTTCACCAGAGACGAAGAAGCAAAAAGACTATTATTTTTAGTTTTTGGTGAGAATAATAGAAGTTTACAGAATGAATAGGATCAAAGATTACATTAAAAGAGCAAGGGAAAATTTCAAAAATACCATTTTCCTTGTACCACTTTCATTTTTACCTTCATTAAAGAGATATTTTCAAAAATACCATTTTTTTAAGGTGCAATTTTTTTTAAAATTAATTAGAATCCTAAATTTTAAATTCCTAAACTCTACCCCCACCCTACACCATCCCTTAACTCTAAACCCTAAGTTTTAGATTAATTAACCCAATGGTTATAAGTGTGTTTTTCCCTCTTAAAAAATAAGGGTAAAAATGATTAAGGTATTTTTAAAAAGTGGTACAAAAAGTGGTATTTTGGCAATTTCCCAAAGAGCAAGTGCTTATTGTTGTAAATAGATTATTATGTTAATAGAATAATGTTAGTGTTAATATTGTTAATAATATATGAGAGATGTCCAATGGTATAAAATGTAATTAATTTAATAAGATATAAATTTTTAAATCGTATATGTGATAAACCTTCTTGTGTTGACGCATCAGCATAATGACAATCTTGTAAATATAATACACTTTAAAAGTTATTTATTAAAAATGTTCTTTTTGATATATAAGGGATGAACATTAAATTTTTTTTTCACGAGAGGATTAACTCTATTTAAAAACTAACATTATCCCACTTTGCTACTTACCGTAAATGTCATTCAATTTAACATTAACTTTAGGTATTTCATCATGTATATAGGTTTTGGCACTACACATATGTTAATCAAACTATTCGTATGATTTTAATCTTTGACTTAATAACCTATACTACGTCTAATTCATAAAACTTTCATTTCACTTAAATTATTAAACCAAAAATTATAGTACGTAGGGTTTATCTTGTCCATTTAATCCTTTATTTTCTCTTATTATTTTCAGTTTTAAAAAATCATTCCAATCCTTCGTCTATCATACATCACGTTACATAACTGAATTTAAACCTACCATTACATTTGATAATAAACATAACGAAAATAAACATATATGAATAATATATGAAAATTTTCTATATAAAAATAAAAATCATTACATTTCTGTTAACAAAGTAGTCCTATACTCCTATTAATGAAATATAAAAATTAATGTACCATTATATTTAATTACACTAAACCAATTTTGTTTTTTTCGAAATAGCATTTGTAGACAGATTATTCATATTGATAGTATATTTTAAAATAAATGACATAAAATTCTATATTGAAAAATCTTAATAGTTAGGGATCAAAGATTTAATCGAAAGTTTTATATTAAATAAATATTACAAATTTAACACGAAGTTGTAGATGGGTTTAACAATAATTAGAAAACTAATTAAATATTAAAAAGTTTTGTTTTAGTAAAAATGAAATTTACATTAATGTTTTAAATAAAAAAGACATAAAAATATTTTATTCATATGCAATCTTAGAGAAAATATAAAAATATCTATTTGTGAATTTTTTTTGTTTAGAATATTTTAAATAATTCAAAATAATTATACGAAAATCATTTAAGCAACTTTTAAAAAGGATAGTCTAAATAAAATTACACATATAAAAAACATTCTTTATGTTTTAGATTGGGAGCTAGGGCCTCTAATATTGGTTGGTCGTGGAACTGGAAGAGAGAAGCAAGTTAAGTATCTTTTGGGTTTAGATTGGGAACTAGGGCTAATATGTTGGGGTCTTCCTCTGTGCTCATGTGTTTAGTTCTGAGGCTAATTATTTTATGTGCCTAACCATAAGATCTCAATCCTAAATTCATTTTTATTGATTTTTTATTATCCATTGAGTTTTTTTAGTGAATATTTTAGTTCAGTTCATCATTTTATAAACTAATCGATATTGTTTGGTACTAATTTTTAAATAAACACTTAATGTTTACCAATTTAAAGTGGATTTAATCGACTGAAATAAAATTCATTAAGTTCTTTTTAAAACATACTAGACTTAGATTTGAGCCGCACAACCATGGGGATGTTTATTTTATTTTTATATAAATAAATAATTTTTAATAAGATTAATGATATATAATTTAATATTTACCATATTACTAACTGTAATACAATACTTTTAAACACAATTTTTATAGTGTACATGCACTATTTTTTTAAAATTGTCAATGATTTTTTTTATCATATCGATTAGTGCCATATTTTGAAATGATCCATGTCGAGATTGAAATGTTCATTAATTTAGAGTATTTATTTATTTATCGAATATTTTATAAAGTTTCAACTGTATTTTTTATATTATCAATGATATATACTTTTAATATTTACCATATTACTAATCGTGTAATATAATATTTTTAAACAAAATAGTTTTACAGTTTTCATGCACTAATTTAAATTTGTCGTTTTAAATTGTCAATGGTATCTCTTTTATTAAAAATGAACACTATTTAAAACTAACATTGTCCCACTTTGCTTCTTACCATAAATGTCATTCAATTTAACATTAACTTTAGGTGTTTCATTAAAAATATACATGTATTTTAGGTTTTGGCACTACATATACGTTAATCAAATTATTCGTATGATTTTAATCTTTGATTTAATAACCTATACTACGTCTAATTCGTATAACGTTCATTTCACTTAAATTATTAAACCAAAAATTATAGTACATAGGGTTTGTCTTGTCCATTTAATCCTGTATTTTCTCTTTATTATTTTCAATGTTAAAAGATCATTCCAATCATTCGTCTATCATACATAGGGATGTCAAAATGGGTCATGATCTATGGTTGATCCAATCCAATTTGATTCATTAACCCAAATGAACTGTTTATTTTTAATCTAATGGTTTAATGGGTTAATAGGTTAATGGATTAACATGATAATGGGTTAATACGTTAATAAGTTAACATGTTAAATGGATCTATTGGGTTGGGTCAACCCTGACCCACTAACAGTAAAAATCGACTATTTAATCATATTAAACACTTTATTCACTATCTTCATCAATAAATTTCTTTTTTGACCAAAAAACTATTAATTTGATCGATTAGTCTTTAATTAATTGTAATAAATTTAAAAATATTTATTAGTATTAATTAATAATAATATACACACATTTTGATCAAAAAATATACACACAAATTCACCGACGGTTTCCTCTTCCTCACACTCTGCGACGCCTTCTCCCTCTCACACTTAATCACCTTTCTTCGATCCTCCTTGAGCATAAACCCCAAACACTCGTCTAGATCTCGTTTGAAGCTCTCTGAAGCTCTTTCTCGTATTTGCTTCTTCTGCTTTATCTTCATATCTCCTTCTGTAAAACTAGATCATCCAAACTTACCAGAAAAAATGATTTCCATTTATATGATCATATTTTGAACATTTTAAAAAACTGTAAACTTTGATTAGAATTGATATACAAAGAGTTATTGACTTAAAATTAATATTGGGTAGATGAGCCAACCATTAACCCATCTGACCCATATAATTTAATGGGGTAATGGGTCAACCCAACCTATTTAATAAATGGGTTGCGTTGATCCATGAACCATTAACAGTGAACTTATTTGGCTTATGGGTTGGATTGATCCATTTGACCCATTTGACACCCCTAATCGTACATCACGTTACATAACTGAATTTAAACCTACTATTACATTTGATAATAAACAGAACGGAAATAAACATATATGTACACAAAATATTATGTCAATCATACATATGTCATTGATGTTGATAACATAAATTGGTATAACATCTATTGCACTTTCAAAATTGCACAAGATGGAAGTGTTACAAAACATTTATGAGTAATATATTAAAATTTTCTATATAAAAAATAAAAAAAATTTACATTTCTGTTAACAAAGTAGTCCTATATTCTTATTAATGAAATAATAAAATTAATAGACCACTATATTTAATTACACTAAACCAATTTTTGTTTTTTTTGAAATAGCATTTGTAGACAGATTATTCATATTGATAGTATATTTTAAAATAAATGACATAAAATTCTATATTGAAAAATCTTAATAGTTAGGGATGAAAGATTTAATCAAAAGTTTTATAGTAAATTAATATTACAAATTTAACACAAAATTGTAGATGGGGTTAATAATAATTACAAAACGAATTAAACATTAAAAAGTTTTGTTTTAGTAAAATTAAAATTTACATTAATTTTTTAACTAAAAAATACATGAAAATATTTTATTCAAATGCAATCTTAGAGAAAATAAAAAAATATCTATTTGATTTTTGTGTTTAGAAAAAAATATTTATTTAAAAGGATAATCCAAATAAAATTACACATATATAAAAAAAACATTCTTTCTGTTTTAGTAGATAAGATGCAAAACTTGCCATATTCGTTATAAGAATAAGGGGCGATTGGTTAGATTGTAGTTGTAGAAATTTAACTGTAGAATTTAGTCTGTAGAATTTTTTGATTTAGCTGTAACTAATGTAGCTGTAGCAATTAAATGAAAAAATATAAAAAAAAAGATTTCCTACAGCAATCCTACAACATCATTTTTTTGCTTTAGAAAACAAGGGTTTTACAGCCACTTTTTTTTATTTTTTGGCTTTAGCTTTAAAAACTAGTTAAATCATGATTGGTGATTTATATGGTTGTAGATAGAAATTAAAGTTAAAGCATGCAGTTACAGTCCAAGCAATCACCACCTAAGAAAATAAGAAGGCATCAAGTCTTTTAGGACCGTCGGATTGATTCAAGGGTGAAGAAAACTTCATAGAACATTCTGGAAACATAAAGCCTAGTGCGTATATAAAGAAGGGCAAACCTTACGCTCTCTCCCTCTCACACAATAAACTCAAAACCTAATTTGCTCATCGCCGCAGAAAGCTTGTTTCATCAGCCAAGTTTTCAGCTTTGTTCAACACGTTATAGCTTTGTTCAACACGTTATAGTCGAAAAATGTAAATATCATTTTATACAAACAAACATTGATGTTTGTGGATGGCTAGTGGTGAACAAGTATTTCTGTTATCTTGCATATCTCCTTCTTTGAAGTAGCATGGACAGGGATATATGGGTGTTTGTGAACGATGATTCAGAAAATATTGTTTGACTTCTGGAATTGGGTTGTGTGTACAAAGATAGCTAGTTAAATGTTTAGGAGAGGGAGATGTGCGAGAAGAAAGTGAAGAAAAACATGTGTTTAGGTAAAATAAATTCAAAAGAAAAAGAATATGTTCATGTGTTTGTTTAATAATTTTTACTTTTTTTTTCTTTGTACTTCATTTAATAAAGACAAATGGTGAGAGTGAAAATTTAACTAAAGGGTAAAATAGACAAAAAACAACTAAAAAGTGTGTCGCTCTCTCTGGTTACTGCAAGGGTCTCGCCTCATTCATTTTCTTTCTTTGTTGGCATGTGCTTAATCTTCGTTTTGGTAGGGTTTCTTCTAGTTTAGATGTGGCGGGGTTCTTGTTTCTTGCAGTGTCTCCAGCGTCGTCGCTGGTGGTCTTTTCGAGCGGTGGTCATGCATGTTCTCGTTCTTTAGAGAACAAGGTCCGGCATGCATCATCTGTGTAATTATTTTTCTTCCATCTATGTCTTCTTGAGGTTTCGGGAGTTTTACCGTTGGTGAAATGGGAAATGGATGATTCATTATGGCAGTGGTTATGGTGGTGCTTGAACTGCCAGAGTTGATGAGTAAACTTAATCATTTAAGGGCGTCGATGGGTCTTGAAAGCAGCTTTCGGCAGCGGCTGACTATAGCAACAGTTTTATCTGACCATCTCAGCACCAGATCTCTTCCTCCCCTTATTTCCCCCTCTTGTTTGACCTTTTTCTTTCATGGTCTTTAACTAATGGTGGACTCTCGGTTTCTTACAAGCGTGGTTGCATCTATCGTTCACGGTGGCTTTGCGTAAGGCTAGGCATCTTAACCGGACCTGAAAATCCGAAGCGGAATCTACCTAAAAATATTCGACATGAAACCGATCGAAAATTTATAAGTACTTGTTGGGTCCAAAATTGCTATACTTGAATGAATCGAAACAAAAAAGAACTGATCCGAATAGAACCGAACCTGAAAAGAACCGAACCTGATAAGAACTATTTCATACCTGAATTAAAAAACATGATTATCTAAAGCTATAGTTTCATGTGTTCTATTTTCTATATTTTAGTTAATGATTAAGTTGAAATGTCTTTTTGTTAGCAATCTTCATTATTACTTTTATAACATTTTTTCAAGTAATATGAAATTTTAAATGTCAATTTTAAAGTGTAAAAATGTTTAATTTTAATTATTAATAGTTTAATATTGGTTATTTTATAAAATTTTAGACAAATGTAATGGATCAATTTTTGGTATTTTGTCTTTTTTTCATATCTTAAATACCGAGATCCACTATGAGTCCAATATTTATCTAAAATTTTGCTGGGTG
This sequence comes from Moricandia arvensis, assembly GCA_905132765.1. Taxonomy (NCBI): domain Eukaryota; kingdom Viridiplantae; phylum Streptophyta; class Magnoliopsida; order Brassicales; family Brassicaceae; genus Moricandia; species Moricandia arvensis. The sequence goes on along the minus strand of CAJHQP010000553.1, from coordinate 141,810 downwards.
GATACTCGGCGATGGTGTCTTTTTTCAAGAGGTGGCGATTAAAGTTCATAGTGTCCAAGGTCTCGGACCTCTTTTGTGGTCTAATTGGATTTAGATTTCTATCTTTTCGAACCCATTACAAAGTTTGTGTATTTAGACTTGTTTTTATGTTTTGTTGTTTTTCTTCTTCTTGCATTATTGTAACTAAAAGATTTAAAAAAGAAAAATATTAAGAAAAAAAAATTGTTAGTTTATTCAAAAACATATGCAAGTTTCTTAGCAACTTTCCATATTCGTAAAAGAATAAGAAAAAAAAAAAAGGCATCAAGTCTCTTTAGGACCGTCGGATTGATTCAAGGGTGAAGAAAACTTCATAGAACATTCTGGAAACATAAAGCCTAGTGCGTATATAAAGAAGGGCAAACCTTACGCTCTCTCCCTCTCACACAATAAACTCAAAACCTAATTTGCTCATCGCCGCAGAAAGCTTGTTTCAGGGTTAAAGCTTTTCTGAGTTGGTTTGTTATAATGTCTGGCAAAGGAGAAGGCCCGGCCATCGGAATCGACCTCGGAACGACCTACTCGTGCGTCGGAGTATGGCAACACGACCGAGTTGAGATCATCGCTAATGATCAAGGTAACAGAACGACGCCGTCCTACGTCGCCTTCACCGACTCTGAGAGGTTGATTGGTGATGCCGCTAAGAACCAGGTCGCCATGAACCCCGTCAACACCGTCTTCGGTATGTCAATCTCTCTGATGTGGTTCAATAATAACCTTCTTCATTACCTTTGTTGATTTTGATTTTAACGGATTCGATCATAGGACCTGTGTCTTAAGACTCTAGGACGCTTCATTCTGATTTAGATATGTATTGTGATTTTAGGGTTTATAGTTGCACAATTGGGTTTTATTATTAATACGATATCATGTATATTCTGATCTAGATCTGTGCTGTTTATATCGAATCCATTGGGTTGATTTTTGCTTCTTTGTTGTTAATTGTAACAGATGCAAAGAGATTGATTGGTCGGAGATTCAGTGACTCATCTGTCCAAAGCGACATGAAGCTATGGCCTTTCAAGATCATCCCTGGTCCTGCCGACAAACCCATGATCGTTGTCAACTACAAAGGCGAAGAGAAGCAGTTTGCCGCCGAGGAGATCTCTTCCATGGTTCTCATTAAGATGCGTGAGATCGCTGAAGCTTACCTTGGTGTCACCATCAAGAACGCTGTCGTCACTGTTCCCGCTTACTTCAACGACTCTCAGCGTCAAGCCACAAAGGACGCTGGTGTCATCGCTGGTTTGAATGTCATGCGTATCATCAACGAGCCCACTGCAGCTGCCATTGCCTATGGTCTTGACAAGAAGGCCACCAGTGTTGGAGAGAAGAACGTTTTGATCTTTGATCTTGGTGGTGGTACTTTTGATGTCTCTCTTCTCACCATTGAAGAAGGTATCTTTGAGGTCAAAGCTACTGCTGGAGACACTCATCTTGGTGGTGAAGATTTTGACAACAGGATGGTTAACCATTTTGTTCAAGAGTTTAAGAGGAAGAGCAAGAAGGACATTAGTGGTAACCCGAGAGCTCTGAGGAGGTTGAGGACAGCCTGTGAGAGAGCAAAGAGGACTCTTTCTTCCACCGCACAGACCACCATCGAGATTGACTCTTTATTTGAGGGGATTGATTTCTATTCTGCCCTCACCCGTGCTAGGTTTGAAGAACTCAACATGGATCTTTTCAGGAAGTGTATGGAGCCTGTAGAGAAGTGTCTACGTGATGCTAAGATGGACAAGAGTACTGTCCACGATGTTGTCCTTGTCGGAGGTTCAACACGTATCCCAAAAGTTCAACAGCTTCTCCAAGATTTCTTCAATGGTAAAGAGCTTTGCAAGTCCATTAACCCGGACGAGGCTGTTGCTTATGGAGCAGCGGTTCAGGGTGCTATTCTAAGCGGTGAAGGCAATGAGAAGGTGCAAGACCTTCTTCTCTTGGACGTGACTCCTCTTTCTCTTGGTCTTGAAACCGCCGGTGGAGTTATGACCACCTTGATCCAGAGGAACACAACAATCCCGACCAAAAAGGAGCAGGTCTTCTCCACTTACTCAGACAATCAGCCAGGTGTGTTGATCCAAGTCTTCGAAGGTGAGAGAGCTAGAACCAAAGACAACAATCTTCTTGGAAAATTCGAGCTCTCTGGCATTCCTCCTGCTCCACGTGGCGTCCCTCAGATCACAGTGTGTTTCGACATTGATGCAAACGGCATCCTCAATGTCTCTGCCGAGGACAAGACCACTGGCCAAAAGAATAAAATCACGATCACCAACGACAAGGGTCGCTTGTCAAAGGACGAGATCGAGAAGATGGTGCAAGAAGCTGAGAAGTACAAGTCTGAGGATGAGGAGCACAAGAAGAAGGTCGAAGCCAAGAATGCTCTTGAGAACTATGCCTACAACATGAGAAACACAATCCGTGATGACAAGATCGGTGAGAAGCTTCCTGCTGCAGACAAGAAGAAGATTGAGGATTCAGTTGAGGAGGCAATCCAATGGCTTGATGGTAACCAATTGGCTGAAGCAGACGAGTTTGAAGACAAGATGAAAGAGTTGGAGAGTGTGTGCAACCCGATCATAGCTAAGATGTACCAAGGAGCTGGTGGTGAAGCAGGTGGTCCTGCTGATGACGAAGCTCCTCCTGCTGCTGGAGGTGCTGGTCCCAAGATTGAGGAAGTCGACTAAGCTGGATGTCTAAGTCGGTTTCAGTGTTGTTCGTTCTCTTATGTTATGATTTTTGAGCATGTACTCTGTTTTTTTTTGCGGTCATTTTTCCAATTAAGGTACTGTTGCAGAAAGGGACTTCATCCTCTGTTTTTTATGGTTCCAATGGCTCGGCAGATGTTGTTCAATGAAAACAGAGTAAGGAATGATGGATAAATGCATCATGTGTGTTTCAAATGTTCACAGTACTGGATTTCTCTGAGGAAAGGCGCAAAACCAAACTCATCACTGTAGCAATTGTTGCTTGTGTTAAAAGGCAGTATCGGAACAAAAGAGGTGTTCACCATGGAATCATTTTCTCATGGAATGATGTAGAGATAAGTAAGAAAATGATTTTAATATATGAACTGCATCCTTATACAATGTAGAAATCAGCCTTCGTGCAAAAAATTCTGAGCAGAGAAAAGAAATTTGAAGCTTTAATTTATTTAGTTGAGTGTAAAAATATTGAGCCAATGAGAAAAGTACCGGTGGAATATGGGATGTAAGAGCAAGTTCAGTGGTTAAAGCCTATTATGTGTTCTAATGAATAATTTAATAGTTAATTTTATGATCTGAGAAGTTTAAAACCTTGTAATTAATTTTTTCATTGTCCAGAATCTCTTTGAAGTTTTAGTTTTTTTTTTTCTATAATTTAAATGAAATGTATTACAAAATGTCAAGTATGTCTTAGTCCAGTGGTTTCTCTCTCTTATTTCACAGACATGGTTACAAGTTCAAACAGAATGCTTTAGACACATTTCACATTAATGAATGAAAAAGTATCAAAATGCTCTCATCTTCTACATTAGATCATGTCGAACAGAAACCCTAATTTTCGATTCCCACTCTTTTTTTTCACTATTTTCACATTCTATACTTGTTTTTATGTGTTTTACCCAAATATGAAAGATTTACTACCTAATACATGATTTTACATTTAAAATTAAGAGTAAAGTGACAATTTTTGAACAAGGGAATAAGGTAAGGAATAGCCAATACAAAACAGCCACGTATGGGGTTTTTATTGATTCTTAAAGCTTCATGTTTGACACCGATTCTATTGTTTTAATGCATTTTTTATTTATTTAGTTTTTGTTTTTCTTAGAACCCTCCTTCGACAACCTCCGTTGGAGGTGGTCTAACCAGGTTCCCAAAGTGTCTCATTAGAGACAGAGTTTCTACTTTTTTTCTTCATATTAATTACTTTTCCATAAATAACAATGAAATATTTTGTTAAGGGATTGGAGTGACATGTAAGAGATTGGAGTGACAATCTCCAAAGTCATACCTTAAACCATGAAACTTGGAGGATCTTTACATTATCTTTCTCTAGCTTTGGTTACAGCCTTGAGCTCATTGTTCTTTGTTACAGCCCATAATGGGGGGTCGTCCAAATGATCTATTGAGGCTCCAATCAGTTCAACCGGGTTGTGGTCAAAAGATCGATATTGCTGGAATCCTTGTTGTAAACCTGAAACAAATGGAAAACAAATGAGATGCGGATTATGCTATGAACTAAACAATCAAAATAGACAAAGGAAAAGGATAGATATGGTGGAGTCAATCTGCTAGTCGTGTGACACTCTCAGCTTGATCAGTAAATGATTGAAGTGAATCGATATGGTGCTTTGCTTGTTGGATGTGTATCATTCTCAAGCTTGGCAAACGAATGGAATGGAAGTGATGGTGGATTGAGGATGCCATAAGACTCTATGGAAGGGAGGCTTGATAAGTCATGATGCTTTGGAGCTGATTCTCACAAACTTTAAAGACTTAAGACAATAGTTTTAAGAAAACTAGAAAACTGAAAAATTCTTATTGCTTTCAAGATGGTGTGTTTTACAATGGATGGACGACTGGAGTTTATAAAGACTTTACTAGGGGACTCTAGACAAGACCTAACGGTCATAAACATGACAAGGAAATAAAATAACTTGCAAATAAAGTTTGGTCTTCAAAGGAGTGATATTGGGAGATTTTATGGCTGTTGGAGGTGATTTGCTTAGCCATAAATGGGAAACTTGATTCCCTTTGAATCTGGACGACTTGAGAGGATATGATAGCCTCCTGGGAAGCTTCTTGATATATGGGAGGTCCTTAACTCATGCACAAGCGGAAGAAAGTAGCTGTAGGAACTTTAAATGCCAAGACTCCAAATATGACAAGTTTGGGCTAATGAAGATTTTCTTGATCTAATGTTGACTGGTGCATGGTAGGGACTTGTAGAACTCCTCTGGATCAATGATTATGTCTTCTGGGGGTCTTGGTATGATCAGATAATCTTATGGTCGGAATTGGTTGGCTGGTAAGTGATTGAACCGAAAGATTGTCCAATCTTTCCATAAACTGCTCGGTTTGGCTGGTTTTGGGAAAATGAGCATAACTTCAAATTTCCTTGACCAAATCTCGTGATTTTGGGCTTTCTGGAAATCTGATAGATCCATCTTGAAGTACATGATTGATTATGGAGTTGTTGGACTGAACTTCACTTCTAAAGGCCGAGATTCGCAACTGGATGGGCTGGGAAACTTCCAGAGTGTAAACAAAATAGGTAAAGTTCATACTTACTTTGAGTGCATCAAAAAGTTGAAGTATGATTTGCCTTTTACTTCTAGTTTCTTCTTCATTCTGTTTTGCAGAAGTAAGGCTGGTTGTGTGCCTTTCTGGAAACGTCTGATCTCTTAACATATACTCATCTTCCTTTGCAATTCCTAGATCAAAACTTAAGGACAAAACCAAGTGCATTATATCTAAGTTTAAAACTAGGGGAACAGATTGTATAGAAAGTAAACTCACATGGTTTCCATCAACTAGTTGGAACATGGCTGTGTTTTGGGCATTGTGATCTCGTGTGGTTCCTGCACCTAGTTCACTTCCTTTTGGACAAGACAAGTATATTAATCCCGTCTTGGAATTATTAATAATATTCTTGTACAAAGTGAAGCTTACCATAGGTTTTGGCACTTGAACAATCCTTTGTTCAGATTTTGGTTTCCACTTGTGGTGTGGATTTTGATCGAGCTCATGTTCTGGTTCGGCCCTTGGAACTTCATTAAGCATATGACTCTCATCTGGTATCCCTGTACCAAGTATATACACGTTTAAACCAGTATTTAATGATGATGTTAAACACTTACCTTTGGTTGATACTTTGATTACTGATTTTGCTTCTTTAAGCAACGTTGATTGCTTTTCCTTCTGGTCCATTAGAAGGTTTGCTCTTGGTGTCTCAACTCCGTGGGATATAGGCTCTCTAATACCTGAAATAACACTCTTGGACAAAGACAAGTGCATCATACAAGTGGTAGATGATTTTTGAACCATATCATCAAGTGGACTTACCTTAGCCTTTACTTGCATAGTAGTTGGTTCTGGTTCTCTTTGGTCCTGCTCAAAGTGTTTTTGGCCAACACTTTAACTCATCTCTATGGCCTCTGGGATGTCTCTTTTCTGGTCTAAGCAATGACCAATGGTGTGGCCTTGGTTTGGCTGCATGTTACCTTGTGAAGGCAAGTTTCTTTGTCCTTCTTTTAACACCTCTCTTCTTGAATCTTTGGAAACATGAGTTGGATACCTCCTTGGATATAATTATTGGATTTCAGAACTTGTGTAATCTGGTGAAAACTCATATCTCATGACTTCTTTAAATGTCTCCAGGTTTTGATAGTTGGTTTCTTGTAAAACCTTCTATCATCCTCTTCATGTACCCACCATTTAAAGGCTTTTTCTCTAAGTTGATCAATGGCATAAGACAATCTCTCATTTTTCTGGATGTTGTTGTAGTAAAACCACTCATCAAGGTTTATTTCCCACCTTAGATAACCTCTTTTTCCTGAAAAGATAAAGAGTTGAACTTTATCAGCAACATCATTATAATCAAATCGATAATTAAGAACATGATGGTTGTGGGTTTTAGAATTTGGATGTGTCTTGATCCTTTAATGATCTGGTGGCTTAGCGCTCGACATAGACAGCCTCTGGTGCATCTCCAAATCTTATTTCTCCTTTCTTGGGTCGTTGATCTTGTGCCTTGTTGCTTTTCTCCAACTGAGAAATCTTGTCCTTGAGCTCTTGTAGAGCTGCCAACTCCTGGTTCATTGTGGCCCTTAAAGTTTGGCCGTGTTCTTCCTCTACCATTGCTTCATGAAAACAATCTCAAAAAGAAAGTGAAGGTATGGAGAATTTCTGGTCGAGCCAAATTAAAACAAATGCAGTAATTAAACTTAACCTAAACCGAGAAAATGCAATAAATGGACATAAATGATATAAACTAAGATGCAAATTTTTTTTTTGTTTTTCTTGATGCAAGATCTAAATATATCAGTATGGGATGCTATGATAAATCAATGGAAATAAAATATGGAAAGCAAAACTAACAATGATTTTTGTTTCTTGAATTTTCTTAGTATGCAAATGCAATTAACCAAAAATGGAAACAACTAAATATACTTGGACAAAAATTGATATAAACTAAGCTAAACGATAATTTTTATTTTCTTTTCTGGATTCAAGAAATAAAGTGATGAAACAATATGATATGCACGAATTTTAAATGATTCAAATTGCTATCCTTTTTTTAATGAAAGATTTAAGCAAGAACAATTATGGAATCCACATTTTCTTAACTTTTCTAAAATTGAAACAAGTATCTAAATGAATGCAAACACGTTCTTCTTTTCTTCTTATGATTAAAAATTAATAAAACTAAACAGAAATTCATCTCCTACCTCACTCTTTTTCTGGTTTTCAGTTGATGATGAACAAAGAACACAATATGCAAAAAAAAAAACAGTTTTATGGCTTTTTCGGTTTAATGATGAAAACAAATGGAAAACTAAATATGATGCAAAGATAGAATGGACCTGATTCAGAAGCTTTTATATCCGATACCAAATGTTACAGCCCAGAATGGGGGTCTTCCAAATTATCTATTGAGGTTCCAATCAGTTTAACCTGGAATCCTTGTTGTAAACCTGAAACAAATAGAAAACAAATGAGATGCGGTTTATGATATGAACTAAAAATGAAAATATACAGAGGAAAATGATAGATATGGTGGAATCAAGCTGCTGTTCGTGTGACACTCTCAGCTTGATCAGTAGATGATTGAAGTAGATCGGTATGGTGCTTTGCTTGCTAGATGTGTATCACTCTCAAGCTTGGAAAACGGATGGGATGGAAGTGATGGTGGATTGAGGATGCCATAAGACTCTATGAAATGGATGCTTGATAATTCGTGATGCTTTGGAGATGATTCTCACAAACTCTAAAGACTTAAGACAATAGTTTTAAGAAAACTAAAAAACTGAAATTTTTTTATTGCTTTCAAGATGGTGTGTTTTACAATGGATGGACGACCGGAGCTTATAAATACTCAACTAGGGGATTCTAGACAAGAACTAATGGTCATAAACATGATAAGAAAATAAAATAACTTGCAAATATAGTTTGGTCTTCAAAGGAGTGATATTGGGAGATCTTATGGCTGTTGGAGGTAATTTGCTTAGCCATAAATGGGGAAGTTGATTCCCTTTGAATCGGGACGGTTTGAGAGTATATGATAGCCTCTTGGGAAGATTCTTGATGTATGGGAGTGTCCTTAACTCATGCACAAGAAGAAGAACTAGCTGTAGGAACTTTAAATTCCATGACTCCAAATATGACAAGTTTGGGTTAATGAAGATTCTCTTGATCCAATGTTGGCTGGTGCATGGTAGGGACTTGTAGAACTCCTCTGGATCGTTGATTATTTTTTATGGGGGTGTTTTAATGATCAGATAATCTTCTGGTCGGAATTGGGTAGCTGGTAAGTGATTGAACCGAAAGATTGTCCAATCTTTTTATAAACTGCTCGGTTTAGCCGGTTTTGGGAAAATGAGCATAACTTCTAATTTACTTGACCAAATCTCGTGATCTTGGGCTTTCTGGAAATCTGAGAGATCCATATTGAATTCCATGATTGATTCTGGAGAACACCGCTTTGTTGTTGGACTGAAATTCACTTTCAAAGGCCGAGACTTGCAACGGGATGGGATGGGAAACCTCCAGATTGTAAAATCCATAACTTCTAGGTCCGTGAAGCGTTTATTGAAATTTAAAGCCTCGGTGATTCCTTGATGAGTAAGACGTCTTCTAAAATTTGTTTCACTCCAAAATTCTTTCCGGTTTCTGAGATATCTGGCTTGGACTGAAACTTTGTCGCTGGAACCTCTACACTGGTTGGTATGGACAGTTTGGTGGGACTCTGGCCGAGTTGCTGGTTTGTTGGCCGCAACATTCTTCTTATTGAGTTTTATCTCTTCAAAACACTTTGACTGCTGAATGTAGTGCTAAAAATCATCACAAAAGCAAATTAAAATTTTAGAGATTACATCACCATAGAGACTCGAAATTCAATGATAAGATAAAATCTCAAGTTCAGTATAATTAAGGCTCGATGATCTTTTCTCCACGAGAACTATGATATAACACTAAATGTTTCTGAAACTATCACATTTGTCTATTTCCCCCGCGAGAGTAAAGTTCAAAACCTATTTTCCCCTGAATACGTAGTTCGAGATGTATTTTCCCACAATAATCAAATTAGTCAACTTAATATTGGTTTACTGTTTAAAGTTAAACTGTAAACCACTTAAAATAGTTAACCAAATAAAATCCAATTAAAAACGATTTAAACCCAATTTATACCCGATTTAAGACCCATATTCATTACAAAAACATACCCAATTTATACCGGATCACTGTTTATTAATGAATATGGATCTTAAATCGGGTTTAAATCGTTCTCAATTAGATCTTATTTAGTTAATTATCAACTTTAAATGGTTTACGGTTTAATTTTAAATAGTAAATCGATATTAAACCGTCTAATTTGATTATTATGGGGAAATACATCTTGATCTACGTATTCAAGGGGAAATAGTTTTCGAACTTTACTCTCGCGGGGAAATAGACAGAGGTGATAGTTTCGGAGGCATTTGGTGGTATATCATAGTTCTTGTGGGAAAATAGATCGTCGACCTTATAATTAATGACTGTAGTTTGATTTAAACTCATACAAGGAGATAAGTTGATCCATTTATCAGAAATTACTTTGATGTTGGAAGTTTATCTAATTTAATACTTCGATTATGAGCGTTTTGTACATAATCTTCATCTTCTTCAACTCGTCTCTTTGATTCTTCATCTCTTCGAATCAATGTCACATCTCATGTTTTGTTTCCTCTTCCGATTTTCCATCTAACAGATCCAGATGCCACCATCGTCTTTTGTTTCTGTTTTCTTTCGAAGTTTCGATTCCGATGGTGACAACTTCAAGCTCCTCTTAGTTTCCGAGTAGTGCTGTTTGCAGGATCATGTTTGTCAATCCTTGGATAATTATGGTAATCCTTTCTTCCTACAAAATAGTGATCGTGTTGGATTGAAACTGATCACAAATCGTTTCACGAGTGGTTAAGATTTCCATTCCTAGTGTTGATCGATTCAAATGGCTTTGCTACTGGTAAAGTTCTAAAAACCACAAGATGATCATATTTATGCTGGTTCATGGTCTAGATGCAATGATATGGTAACTATTAATATGTAGTCTCCATAGTGAGTTATGTATTCATTCCCTTGTTGTATATACATGATACACATCCTTATCAATAAAGAAGAGATATACACCAATCATAGTGAGTTATGTATTCATTCCCTTGTTGTATATACATGTCAAATTCGGTCTTTAGATTTGAAATGATACAACCAAGAAAACTCTTGGCAGATGCCGTGAGAACAATGTCGTCCACATCTAAGAGTAAATACATAATTTCAGAATGTCGAGATAGGATGAGTAGAGATACGTCAAACTTACTCCAAGTGAAGCAATTTTTCTTTGCGAAAGTAGCAAATATTTTGTACCAAGTTTCGAGAGATTCTTTAAGGTTATAAAACCTCGCCCCAGAAGACACACATGTTTTGATTTGGAAGGATCGACAACATGGTGGTTGTTGATGCATGAAGACGACTTCTACGAGATCTCTGGGAAGAAATGCTTTTTAGACATCAAGTTGATGTATATGCCAATCTCATTCCGTGACATTGAGCATTGTTCGAATAGTTTCAGGCTTCATGACATGGCTGAAAGTCTTCTCACAATCCAATTTCTGGTTGTTCTGATATTCCATTTCCGACTAGCCTAGATTTGTAGCTTGAAAGTGTGCCATCTCCCTTGAATTTATGCTTGAACAACCTCATAGAGAGAACGATGTTAGTGTCAACATGTCATGGTACTAAACTCCACTTTCCATGTTTAATAAGAGCCTCATACTCCACTATCATTGACGGATTCTAGTTAAGATCCTTAACAACATGTATATGATAAATAGATAAATGAGATATTGTGATATCAAAATGAAAAAGGAATTTGTGGCTTAATAGTACCACTTTTGTTGCGCGTGGCCACAATATGATTAGATTTAGAATAGGAGAAGGAATATGAGGAAGTTTGTCATGACGAGTAATGGGTGGTGGAGAAGGCAAAGGAAGAGGAGTAAGACTTACAAACGTAACTCAAAACGTAGATAAGGGAAATATTGTTTCATAAAATGTGACGTGGCGGGAGAATATGGTTCTGTAAGTATTAAGTCGATACACCTGTACCCGCAATGATCAGTCAGATAGCCAAGAAAAACGTATGGAGTGGATCGTGGCGCTAGTGAGTTGTTGTTGGTAGCATGTTGGGATAGCAGAGACAACCAAAAGTGATGTTGTATTGAACAACTTCATGATGTGCACTTCCAACTTTGTTTGGATCTGTTTTGTTGGTGTATATTTCTCTTTTCAGAATTGAATTTTTTGTTATTAATTTCAGTTTCATCAAATCAGTTTCAGGTTCCAACAACAATAGCGAAGTCAACTCACTTTTGATTTTGCTCATGTCATCTTTGACAATCAGAGTAATGATCTCATGCTCCTTCATGGATGGTTTTGGGCTAGGTTGAACAGTGAAGATTCTGTTGGTAATAGGTGATAGGATATGAATTAATTGTTAAAGAAGGAAGGTTGATCTTAGTGATGTTATTGGGATTAATTGGTTTCAAATGATTATACAATGATTTTTGGAGAGATGGATAAGTTTTCAAGTGATTTAGAAGAGAAAATTTAAAAATTATTATCGGAAATCGTCCATGGTAGAGTTCATGATGAATATCGAGTGGTTTTTTTTACTCCAACTCTTGAAGAAACATATGGTATTCGATAGCTATCTTTATCTTTATCTCAAGGTTAAATGAGTATGAAATTTTAAAATGTAAAATTTAGGATATCTTAAATCATTTGTGTAATTCATGTTATTTTTCTTTATTGAAATATTAAATCGAGAAAAATAAAATAAAATGAAGTGACGTGGTTGTACTCATGGAAGAAAAAGATGGCATTCGTAAACAGAAGTGAGTATGATTTACTTTATTAATATATATAAAAGATGGTTCAAAGTTAGTTTCTTCTTTTTTTTTAAAGAAAATATTAGAGTTGAATTAAAACAAATCTAGATGATTTAGAGATAGATTTCATGGTAGAAATTATAAAAATGTAACTTAAAAATATAAAAAGATGCATCTTTTAAATTCTTGGCATTATCTCTTCTCCATATTTAACACATCCCAATACTTAAATGGATAGTAACACCTCTCTTTCAGAGAGAGAGAGGGAGGGAGAGAGAGAGAGAGAGAGAGAGAGAGAGAGAGTGACGAAGCAGAGATGGCGAGAGGGAGAGAGAGTGACGAAACAGAGATGGCATATATTCAAGGAGCTCTTGTTATCAAGTATAGAGAAGCTTCAAACTTGTTAAAACAACTTGTTTAACTCTTAATTTGTTATTAATCTGCCTGAATTTGAGGTTGAATTGATTTTATTTGACAAGGATGAAATAAATGATATTGATCCCATGGTTGAAACAAACAGTAAAACTTAGAAGCAGGTTCTAAGACAGGATATGAGCACGAGGAAAACATGTCTGAAAAATGAAGTAAAATAGATGAAGATGAGGATACTCTAGGTCGATACGAGCTTGAGATTGAGGAATCAGTAGCTGAGTTTGAGGATGAGATGCCAACTGAGAAAAACGAGATTCCAGAGAGTTCAGATGATTCTTATGAGGATGAGATGGATGTGCGTGAAAGAAGAATGAATAGAAGTCAAGATAAATTAGCTTTGGAGAGTAGTTACTACAGAATTTATGAATTCAAAGAGCTTGTTTTAGAGTATGCTTTGAACAAGAGAAGAAACATTAAGCAAGATGGGTGGGATAAAACAAAAGTGTCATATGTGTGTGGCATAGGTGGCAAGTGTAAATGGCAGATTTATTGCTCTTATTATAAAGACACACATAAATAGGTATTGAAGACAAAGTACAAGTATCATAGTTGCATTCCAGATGGGAAATGCTAGATGCTGAAGTCCTGTGATTGCAAGCCTTTTTTGGATAAGCTGAGACAAAGCGAATTTGATGCCTGAGGAGATTCAAAAAATTATAAAGGACAAGTGGAAAATTCTTAGTACGCAAAATCAATGCCAAAGAGGTAGACTTTTAGCTTTAAAATGGCTTCAGAAGGAGTATGATGACCAATTTTCTCATCTTCGAGGATATGCAAAGGAGATACTAGTGACAATAAAGGATCCTCAGCCATCATAGACACTTACAAAAACGTAGCAAGAGAAGATGTGTTCAATCGCTTTTATGTTTGTTTTGGAAACTCCAAGACATTTGGAGAGGATTTTGTAGGCAAATCATCGGAGTTGATGAAGTGGGCTGTGAAAGGGGTTTTATTAACTGCAGTTGGACATGATGCCAACAATCAAATCTACCTGGTTACTTAGGCTGTTCTACAAACCGAGATAACATAAAATTGGGTTCGGTTCATCCAACAAATCAAGAAGGACTTATTTCTAAAAGATGACAATGAATTTGTTATCATTTCAGATAGATCAAAGGTCCTGAAAACTGCAATGGAAAACTTGAATGACGAGCATATAAAGTGTGTGAAACACATTGTGGAAAACTTGAAGAAGAATCATATCAAGAAGGATTTGCTGAAACCAATGATTTGGAAATGTTAGGAGCTATACAATAACTGAATTTGAGTACAACCAAACGAAGCTGAGAGCATATGATTTGGACTTGTACAATGAAGTTATGAAGGAGCAGCCGGATACTTGATCTCAGCCTTTTTACAAGCTTGGAATCTACTATGAAGATGTTGACAACAACTCAACAAATTTCTTTAACAACACTATCACGAAAGCAAGAGCCAACGCAATGGTGCCAATTCTTGAAATGATAAGGAGGCAAGCAATGGAACACATCGCCAAAAGACACCTAACTTCGACTAGGCATGAGGGTTTGTGTTAGAAATATGTAGGTAAATTCAGGCAGAGAAGAAGAAGGTTTCAAATGAGTGTACGACGACACCTGCAACCTGTGGAGTCTTTGAAGTCTCGGTAGATGCTAAATCATATAGTGTCAACACCATTAGGCATACTTTTTCTTGTGGAAAATGGCAAATAAGTGGAATTCCATGTGAACATACTTATGGAGCAATGATTGATAAGGGTTTGAATGCAGATGGCTATGTCACATGTTTCTTCTCCACCTTTATGTGGAAATATATTTACAACAACAATATTGAGCAGTTAGGGACCAAGAGTATGGATGAAGTCGGGTCTGCGATTGATAGTCGCTCCTCCAAAACCTGAGCAACCAGGGAGAAAAAAAAGAAGAAACAGAAAAAAAATTCCTTAGAATAAAAGGCAAATATGAATCACCAAAAAAAAGAAGAAGAAGGAAGTAGAGAAGCTTGGAAAGGCTGGTCGCACAATCTATTGCTCTTCTTGCGGTGAGGCAGGCTACAATGCAAACAGGTGTAAAATACATCCAAAGAAGAAGATGAAGAAAACATACGAGACACATGAGGAGGTATGGTTTGAACCCTCAAAGTTATAATGTTTATGTATTTATTCTTGTCTCACATTTATTTTTCTTTGTTAGGGTACTTCATCACATGGCCCTAAAGTGATACCACTTACACAACCAACACAAAACACTCAAGACTAGTTTTCCATCATATCTCTTTATTTTATTTTTCGGCTTTTGTTTTAGAGATGTTGACAGCTTTTGTTTCTGATTTTTGTGTACTTTTGTGATTCCAACTTTGTTTCTCACATTCCGTTTTCAAGCTTTATGCAGTTTAAAACATGTTTGTTCACATTTTGTTTATCACACCAAGCATAACAAACAACATTTATGTTCTCTAGATACAACAAACAATACTCAAGCTCTTAACTCAACACCATGTTTGAAACACGAAATTTAGAATACATACATAAAGATAAACCAACACATACACTACTCATCTCATAGCTAATTTCCAAACCTTCCATAAACCCATGCCATAACTCCAAAAACAGTAATAGCCACTTCTCTTTTCTTTATTGGCGCAATGCCAACACCTTGAGTTCTTTGAGTCGCCTCATTCGGCCTCACCATCATCTCTTCATTCATCTTGCAAACCAATGCAACCTCATTCATCTTAATTCTCTGTTCTTCTTCAATCTTTTCAAACTTTTTCCTTGAAAATCATTGTTCTCCATCATGCTCTTTTGAAGACAATTCACAATGTCCCAAGTTCCAAATGTTTTGAATTACCATTTATAAAGATAGCTGGTCATCTTTGTTTTTCTTTAAGCTTTTGTCCTCTTCGTCTCTCTCTCTCTCTCTCTCTCTCTCTCTCTCTCTCTCTCTCTCTTTCTCTCTCTCTCTCTCTCTCTCCATCTGCAATTTTCGTCGTGGTGCTGTCTCTGTGAAGAAGAGAGACACAAACGAACCCTAATGTCAATTTTGCCCCAAATAGATTTAGGTTTCTTTTAAGTCTGTCGGTTTAAATGGATCGGGTTGTATCAGATTTTAAAATTGGACAATCACTATTAACTAAACGAAATTTACCTATTTTAATTGTGATTTCGAATTTGGATTAAGAGGGGGATCTGAACAGGAGTAGGAAGATTGGTGGTGATATGAAGACAAATTATAAGTTTAGGGGGTTTGGTCAGGAGGTGATAAGTATGGGCGGGAATAGATAGGGAAAGTGTATTTACATGAGGTTTTAGGCAGCCAACCCAAAAAAATATCAATGTTAAGTGCAAGACACTTATAATCGACTATTCATGATGTAGTTCTTCAGAATAACACGTAAGATTATGACCTCATCACCACCATCGTGATTTTTCGTTGGTTTTCATCACCATCTTACTGGAATGATTTTGAAGGACCATCAACGTCACTAAAGGTATCTCCAACAATTCCCTCGTTTTGAAGGGGGACCACCAGTGGCGTATCCAGAAATAATTTTAGTGGAGGGCAAAAATAAACTAAAATATTATTAAAAATATATATATAAATAAATTATAAATTTTATATCGTATATATGTGTTTAAATTTATTTTTATGAAATGAATAATAGCATATTTTACAAAAAAACATAAAATTTTATAGTATATTAAGTTTTCTTAATTGGCTATCACATTATGTGGAACTATATATTACATACGTGATTACTTATTTAAAGTATTTTATATCACGACATGTTATGCCTTTGGTACTGGCTGCAGGGAACTAGTCCAATGACTCAAGATCTAGGAGCATGTCCAAACTTTTCCACATAACTGAAGGAATTCTCAAAGCTGAAGAATAGATTCATAGAGTTTTTTATTTCTTTTATTTCTCCTGCTGGAAATGTATTGTCTGATTCATTAGCTAAGATAGCAAGGTCTTTTTACAGAGATTTGTACTACATTAGTTGTTCTGTTCCGATCTGGTTTCCCAAACTACATCAAGTTTGAGTAATAGAATAGTCGTTTGAGAAAAGAAGTATTTTATATCACTACAAAAAAGATGGTATTACATCAGATAAATGGTATCACAAAAAGAATTGATACTAGTTTACATTACTTCTTTAGTAAATGATATAAAATATATTATATTAACAGTTTTATTAAATTTTGTAACATCAGTTTAATACAATTTATACAAATCTATATTGATTCACATCACTTTAAATAACTGACACATAAATATGAATTAGCATCCAGTTATTTAACTGATGTTTTAGTATTTTCTATTAGCATTAATCAAAAATAGATGCAACAGTTACATCAACAAAAAAATGATGTTAATTAAAATTACTTTTAATAACTGATGTTAATTACCAAGTGTGATAACCTTTAAATTTCTAACTATGATTGTAGTTAGTCATTACTAATAAAATACCTTTCGCTTGACAATTACATGGGGAGTGATCAAATCAAAATGAAAAATAAAAGTTGAAGTGTAGAAAAACCACAATATTTGTTTCCACTAAAATTCCTAGAATCTCTCTCTCTTCAAGTTCTATATATCACATTTCTTTTTAAATATTGTTCAGTCATCTTTAAACCAAAACCAGAATATATATTTTTTTTTTGAACAAAAGGCTTTTCATATATCATGCATGAGAATAAAATACAATCATAGTTAGAAATAAGGCCTTCCTGCTAGTTGTGACCATAAATCGAAGATAAAAGGACAATCCTGGTCTCAAGATTCATTGGCGGAATTACTAAGGAGACACACCGGGTTGACTTGCAGCCCCCCATCTGATGATTCTATCCTGGTCTCAAGATTTATTCATTCTTCATCGGGATTTTGTCCTGAACTACCAACCAGAGATGAAAGTAATGCCTTGGAATTCCACGCTTTGTCCAAACTGCATCTACCACGTTATGTAAGTTTGTAACTGCAGTTGCTCTTCTGATCTTGCAGGAGATAGAGTCCAGCATTCACTGTTTGCAAGGGAACCGACAGCCGCTTTTAAAGGGATTCCCATGCATGAGTTCGAGCCATTCAAAAAATTGTAGAGACTCCCAAAAGGGGACCAGTTATCGAACCAGAATCGAGCTGATAGACCATTCAGAATCCTTAGTTTGGTGAGAGGAAACATTATTTCCTTAAATTTAAGGAGCTTGTTTGCTAACCAAGAGAAAGAAGAACTAGGCTTTGTTGTCCAGTAGTTTGAGAGGGAACCGTTGAGTATTACTTATTTGAACTACGCTACCCATACTGAACTACTTTTGAAAACAAAAGCCAGATGAGTTGCATTATACAAGATTTATTCCAGGTCTTCAAATCCTTTATCCCCAGTCCTCCTCGTTCCTTAGGAAGGACAACAATATCCCAGCTTACTCTAGCTGAGTTTATGCTTTCCAAATCACCATTCCAAAGTAAAACACTACAAATGAAGTTGATTTTCTTTATGCAAGCTTTTGGAAGGATGAATGATGATCACTAGAAAGTAGTAATCCCAGTTTTTATCAATAGTAGCCGACCAGCAAATGATAAGGACTTTACAGACCATGAGGAAAATTTTGCATTGATTTTTCTGCAGCAGAGGTTTGCAGCTCACCAGATTCAACTTCTTAGAATTTAGTGGAACTCCTAAATATCTAAAAGGAAAGATTCCATGTTCATACCAGTTGTCGCTTGGATCATTTGTGTTTCATGTACCGTTAGTCCTGAAGCAAAGAAGCATGTTTTCTCCATGTTCACATTCAAACCAGACCTGAATTTGAAGTCACAGAGCACCATAAAGCACCCGCTGGACCGATTCCAGTGAGCCGCCAATGAATATCAACAGTTCATCAGCAAATGATAGGTGAGTGAGTTTTGTGTCTTTTCATTTAGAGTGGAACTTTAGCTTATTGTCTGCAGCAGCTTTGCTGAGCATTAGTGATGAAAACTTCATTGCAATGACAAATAGATAAGGATATATGGGGTATCCCTGTCTAAGACTTCTTTTCCCTATGAAATAAACTGCTCACAGTGCCATTGTAACCCACCATAAAGCTTGTTGTGCTGATACATGCTTTGAGCCAGGCAAGAAACAAAGGAGGAACTTGCAAGCCCTCAAGACAAGCAAAGAGAAACTCTCAGAACAGAGTGTCAAACGCCTTGGCTATGTCTACCTTTATTGTAATTTTATTCACTCCTTTATTCTTATGATATCCATTCACCAATTCACTCGCTAAAATGGTATCCTCCAATAATAATTTTTCTTTTATAGATGCAGTTTGACTTGGGAGAATCAGGTCCAGGAGAATTATCTTCAAATGCTTGACCAGTAACCTCGATATTACTTTGTAGACCGTATTCAGGCATGAGATTGGATGAAATTCAGTAACCTTGCTTGCTCCTGGAAACTTCGAAACCAATGACAAAATGGTTGCATTTGCATTGGCAGGAAAGAAACAATTGGAGAAGAAGTGTGAAATGGCAGTGACTACTTCAAATCCTAAGATATCCCATGAAACCTTGAAGAACCCCAGAGGTAAGCCCATCAGGTCCTGGAGCCTTATTAGGGTTCAGCTTGAAGAATAATCTTTTTTATTTCTTCTAAACTTGGAAGACATACCATTTTTCACTTGGTGGAGTGTACATTGGAATTGAGACAAGTCAGCAAACCACGAAGGCTGAAGATAACGTGCGGGTGGACAATAGTAGCGAGGGCCTAGAACCAAAGAAAAGTGAGACACTGCATGAAGACTCATCAGAGTTGGGTCTGTAATATAATCCCCAAAAGCACTAAGGAATGCTCTTATGGCATTGAAGCTTTCTCGGGTCTGGCAAAGACTATGAAAATAGGTTGAATTCAAATCTCCCTCAGATAACCAAATTATCCTCGATTTTTTCCTGAAATAACTTTCTTCAGTTTCTGCAGGAATAACCATCATTGGTGCAAGTCCCTCTCAGCCTGAAATGTTGTAGTTGATGGGTTCTATAGAGCTTGTACCTGCACATGTTGCAACAAACTGTAAGTCTCTGAAACTCTCTCTTTAATTTTGGACTATTTCTCCCTATTTAGCTGTTTAAGATCTCTCTTGACCACTTTCAGTTTCCAACACAATTGAGTGATTGTCAGACATTCGAATCCGGCACAAAACCAAGCGTCATACACATTCTGGCCAAAGCTCGGATGTCTTAAAGAGACACAATCAAGTTGCTACAGAGTCTATACAAGATAAATCAATAAGTTCCATAAGATAAGAAATTCTCGGAAAGAAAAGAAAGAAATGGTGCATGAATTGTTATACACATCCGAGGTCAATGGAAACCAGACCAAACATTAGAGATAAAAGCTGGCCAGCTGAACATCTAAGGTACCATAACCATGTAGCTTGGGATGCCAAGCTGCAAGGTAATAAAGGTCCTAGAAAAATGAGATCTCAATCAATTAAGATCATGTCTGGAACATTATGGGACTACATAATGAAGTGTCGACACAAAGATGATACATTCATACAAAGATAAGAAAGATAGTAGCACTTGAATAAAGATAAACCTATGAGGATCAGAACCCACATGAAATAAGAATACATTCACAGTTTACATGAATGGGAACGTGGGATCTTGTAAAGGACAGATGGGCATATTGGCCATATATATAAGATGCCATCTGATAAAATAAACCAGTGAATGAATATGTCTTGCGAGAAAAAAGAAATTCGTGAGAGATACTGATTATAGCATTCAAGCATGGCTTGTTACACAAGGATACTCACAGAGACAAAGGAACATATTATAAGGAGATATACTCCTATGTGGTGGATGCTACTACACAGACTCGAAATTAATAAAGGTCTGGATTGATATATAAGTGTGTAGTAAGCAGGGAATGAATCACTGGATAATGAGAATAAAGGCACCAGAAAGATGAGAAAGAAATTCTCTAGAGTAGCTTTGTTCCTAAGCTGTTTATGGACTGAAATAAAGCAGCTGCATAAATTATAAGAAAATGCTTAAGTAATTCTATAAGAACAATCAGTTCATATATTCTTAAGAAAGAAATAAGAAATTCCTTGTGTTTATATTAACCTCAAGAAAGGTTAGATGATTTCAAAGACACATATTATGAAATCAGTCCATAGATAAGTGATGATGGGACTGCAATAAACTTGCAGTAAGAGATCATATCTATGTGTGTGTGTCCATGTTAAGATCAACACGCCTGATTGTGTAATTGGTATGATGGATGGTCGTATGAAAGGCAAAATGGAACCATAAATGGTCCATACCAAAGATCATATCCGACCATACCATCCATAAGAAACAACATATTAACTTAGAACATGGTATGGCCCTTAGGTACCAACTATCAATAAGCATATCAGTATGCATAGTCTAAAGAATGACTGATAGAATAATATGGTCCTAAGGAATCTACAGCAATGTATAAAGACATTGTAGTGACAATATCACAGCACACTAATTATGTCATTGCAGCAACATAGACTGCAGAATCTTGGCCATTCATTGGTAAGATTATGGACATGTATGGACAGAGTCTATGACCTAATTTATATGCTTAAATACATGGTATAATCTACAGCAAGAAAGGTCATGAGACACCATCAAAAGAAAAGTATGGACTGCAGTGTTTTATTAATAAGACTTATGGGACTGCAATGCAATAATGTATGAGCCATTACATGTATATCAATGGCATTACAGAATACAAGATCAATGGACCATCATGAGTATGTTTTGGTCTAGACCCATCCGACCAAAGCACAGATTTGACAAGTAAAACATATGATGGTGGATGGTCCAAACATCTCCAAGGCCGTAGGCCTAGAGGACCATCAGTATGGAATCACAAGGTGTACTTATGTGTATGTTTTGGTCATAAAATCAATCCATCCGACCAGAACCAAAAGTTACACATATTGTCCAAGTATCAATGAAGTTTCAGAAGACATAAGAAGTCTGGAGCATTACAACATTACTGAAGCTATAATCCAGGAGAGTTACTTCATCAACAACATTCAGAGATGTATAAATCAGGGGGAGTAACATGTGTTGTACTCTTTTTCCTGTCCATGGTTTCCATTTTTCCCTATTGGGTTTTTGGTTTTTCTGGAGAAGTTTTAATGAGGCAACATTAAGCATGGTACAAGTCAAGTATGGTTATGACATCCAAGGGAGAGTGTTATGAACCATTTAGTGGATGGGCCATAACCATTGACCAAGACCATAAGGCCCATACATCAATACATAGGTGCCAGCCCATTACTCTAGGGTTTTGGCTATTTGCCTTTTTTCCTAAGTGTATTAGGATTTGTACTCTTTCCATTTATCTCTTATGTAAATCCCTATATATAAAGGGCACCTCTTATGCTTAATGAATAAGAAATTTTCCATTACTTTCACAACAAAAATAACATTTTCTCTTCTACTCAAATCCACAAATATTCCAACGCCGGCATTCAAGTTTCTATTTGAGGTAAATTGGCATTTGGTAATACTATCATACTTTGATACTAACTTCTTTTTTCTTGCTCAATTTCTTTGTATCTCACTCTTTTTTAATACTTCCCCTACATAAAACCTCGCTCTCTCCCATGCAAGGTTTCTCTTTGAAAAAATTATGAGTGTATCTCATTATTATACGAGATAGAGGAGGCCAACGAATATATCAAGGTATTATGTAAATATTCACATATGCGTCCAACAGAAACAGAACTAGAGAGGTAAGAATACAAAAAGACAAGCTCGTCTTAAATTTGTGAGAATAGAGAGAATATGGTGAAAATAAAAGTGTGTGGGAGTCTGGTTGAGAGATAACAAGAGAATGGTTGAGACACAAGAGTATGAGGCAGAATTGCATAGAATGAGAGAATGAATCTGCTGGACAGAGAATGAGAGTGTGTGAGAGAATGGTTGAGTGTAAGCTCGTGTAAGATGAGAATAGGAGACTTGAGAGAGTATAGGAACCAGAGAATAGGAGAATTGGTGAAGGAGAGACTTAACTCTCACTTCAGAGAATATGAAAGGTTATTGAGAGTTTCTGAGTATGAGAGTGTATGAGACTTAGAGAGAATATGAGAGCGTATGAACCAGAGAGAATAATGAAGGAGGAGGCTCAATTCTCCTTAAAAATTTCGTGGCTTACATGTGGGAGCTTTATAGCCAAGTTACAATACACTCACATGACATACAAACACATTAAACTACTAAAAACATGAAAACTTAAACAACTAATTTTGTAGGGAAAGAGAGATCAAAGCAGGTTCAGAACTAGCTTGGCAGACTGGTATGGCACGTACATCATGGTGATAATGACAGGTCCAAGGCTCTTTTCCTTAGGTTTGGCATGTTACTTCTCTCCAGATTTGAATTCAAGCAAGTCCACTTGCTCTAACAGCTACAAACAACTTTTGAGAGTGTTCTCGTCGACATTAGGGTGTCCCACACTTTGCACTAGCTTATCTTGATCATGATTCTTTTGTACAATTTTTGCATCAAAGTTATCATGACCCTAAATTTGAACATCTTTGGTTGACCCTAACTTTGCACAAGCATACTTGATCACAGCCTTGATCACTTTATCTCCTCCTCCATTCTTCTTCTTTCCAACACTCCCCCTCAAACTTGACTATAGAAATCCTTTGGAAAGCTACTTACGTCATAAAAAACGTAAATATAGGGGAAAAGAGTACAAGAAATCCAGTATGAGGTTTCCCATTTTCTACAGCAAGTAAGGCGCCACTCCCTTTCCTTGCTTCACACACAAACTGGTTCCTCTTGAACCTTCTTCTTATTTCACAGTTTGTTTCCCCCTTATTTCTGACTTCTTTCCTTCTTCATGGGTTGAGATCAACCAACATGTCTTTGGGATGATAATGAGGAGTGTATGCTCTCTTTTCTTGCATTTGAATCCCTCATTTGATCCTTCTTAAGAATGGCCTTGCAAAGTCACTTGTAAAAGAGACTTGGTAGGGGGACTTTGCAAAGATTCAGCTGCCATCTTTTGAATGAATTTCCTTTCCTTTCTCAGCCAAGTATATCCCTGATCAACTCCACTTGTTTCCTTTGTTACAGCTTTAACAATGGGTAATTGGCTTGTCATTTAACACCCCTCCTCAAGCTTGACCTGATTTTGTATGGAATCACAAGGTGTACTTATGTGTATGTTTTGGTCATAAAATCAATCCATCCGACCAGAACCAAAAGTTACACATATTGTCCAAGTATCAATGAAGTTTCAGAAGACATAAGAAGTCTGGAGCATTACAACATTACTGAAGCTATAATCTAGGAGAGTTACTTCATCAACAACATTCAGAGATGTATAAATCAGGGGGAGTAACATGTGTTGTACTCTTTTTCCTGTCCATGGTTTCCATTTTTCCCTATTGGGTTTTTGGTTTTCCTGGAGAGGTTTTAATGAGGCAACATTAAGCATGGTACAAGTCCAGTATGGTTATGACATCCAAGGGGGAGTGTTATGAACCATTTAGTGGATGGGCCATAACCATTGACCAAGACCATAAGGCACATACATCAAGACATAGGCGCCAGCCTATTACACTAGGGTTTTAGCTATTTGCCTTTTTTCCTAAGTGTATTAGGATTTGTATTCTTTCCATTTATCTCTTATGTAAATCCCTATATAAAGGGCACCTCTTATGCTTAATGAATAAGACATTTTCATTACTTTCAAAACACGTTATCAAACACGATAGTTCCTGCCCTGAAATCTAGAAACTAAAAAACCCTAGCCGGCGTTCTCTCTCTTCTTCCTTGACGGCACAACTTGAAAGAGGTCGTTCTCTTAAACCGTATTGACCCAGAAAACGATCAAGATATCTAATCGAAGCCCTCGCCGAGACGAATCTGTTAGTGAAAACCGCTCGTTGATCAGAAAAATAACGCGCCCTAACGCACAGATAGAGTGCACGTCAATTTGCTTTGAAAACTGAATTCGATTTCAAAGGCATAGAAACAAAAGGAATCAAACGCATGATCACACAAAGCTAAGTTTTTCATAAACCCTAATCTTCTTTCTCTCACAGAATAGAAACTTTGGAAGATATCTAATCTTGCTTAACTTACAAACTTAATATCAGCTTGATTCAATCCCATACAAATGCAACTCAAAAGGAACAAACATCAAAGGACAAATGTCAACATCAAATCTCAGAAGCTCACGGATTAGGAAGCTCGTATCTCGTGAGGAAGCAACTCTAGGATCTTTCTCTCATGGTGGTCCAGTCAGATCTAAACGAGGTTCAAGGTAAATAGGATCAAACCATAAAGATCTTTATCGGATTGAGTATATGAACCCTAATTGAAATCGGATTCACAAACCCTAAAACTCTAAGAAATCAACTTTGAATCCATGTAAGGGCCTTGAAACCCTAGTTAATCCAATTAATTTCTTGGTTAGGTTGTTAGAGGTTGTTATGGTAATTTTATAAAGTTAAAACCCTAAAACAATCAAATCTAAAAGAAACCCTAACCTACCGATATCTAAACACAAACTATAAAATTATGGAAATCATCAAAACCCTAATTTCCTTTCTTGATTGATTTCGACTTGATTGTGTTTTAAAGATTAGGGAAGTTTCCTTATTTGATTAATTGAGAGTTTAGGTTGCTAGAATTGAATGCGAAACCCTAAATCTCGAATTTGGAAATACTCTAAAGATCTAAACCATAGAATTGGAACTACGTGAGAATTAAGGGAAGTTTCCATTTTTCAAAATTTCCATTTTTGAAATTTTCCATTTTTGAAATTTCCATTTATGAAATTTCCACTTCTGAAATTTTCTATTTTTGAAAATTTCCATTTTTCAAAATTTCCATTTTTTGAAAGTTTCCATTTTTGACTTTCATGAAAGATAGGGTGATAGATTGATTTGCATATACACCCATGAACTTAAAATTGGAAACCTTAAAGGATAAACCCTAAAATACTAATTGCATGAAATTTTAGGAAAGTTTCCATTTTTGATTGATCTTATGAAAGTTAAGATGTTAGATTGCTTGTGATGAAACCCACATGAACTTGGAAACTCTAAAGGATAAAACCTAAAATTTGATTGCATGAATATTTCCATTTTTGGAATATTTCCATTTTGAAATTTTAGGAAAGTTTCCATTTTTCAATATTTCCATTTTGACTAAATTTCGAATCTGGATCATAAGGGCCTTGAAACCCTAATTAATAAAATCGGGTGGAGAATTGATTGACTGATTTTGATTAATTATTTCATGATTGATAGAATTGATTATAAATTTCAATATGATTTGAAACTCTAATACCCTAAAAGGCCTTGAAACCCTAGTTATATAGTTGATTAGTTATTTGATTAATGTTAAGGTGTTAAGACTATTTGTTTTGAGATGCAATGTGGCCGTGTGGCCTTGTGTGTTTATTTGAGTTGATGGCCGTGTGATTTTACTTACTTGCATGAGCATTGTGGCCGTGTGGCCTTGCGTGTTTGTGTATATGGCCGTATGATAATTTCTTGCATCATCATATCATTCTTGCACATATAGATATCATATACTTAGGTTGAATGCTCTTGAACATATATAATGCATAATGTTTAAGGTTGAATGCATCCCTCTTGGCCGTGTGGCCTGCTTGCTAGATTAAGTACACATTACTTGATATTAAATCATTTGAATTGTCTTCTTGCTTGGTCACATAATATTATAAAAACCACTAAGTAAATGATATATGATTTCAAATATCGAAAACCTAAAGCTACATATAATCATTAGACACAAAGATTATCCTAAAGTCCAAAGGACTTGGTGAATGTATCACAGAAAGCAATAATGCCACTAAGAAATATAGATACAATCATTCACCATCATCTTGCTAAAGGTCTCAAAGATCAGTATCTAATTATTGAAAATCCTCTAGACCTTTGGACAAAGTTATGATCACCAAAAAACTTGGTGTTATCACCAAAGGCTATGTATGAATGAAGGAATCATAGATCCCAGGACTCTAAGTCTGTGGATGAGTATAACTCAGCCCCATTATGCAGATCTGATCTCATATCTATTGCTAGCTGAGCAAAGCAAATAATTGCTAATTGAGACCTCTTGGTTCCACACCATTTCCTGAAGCCAATAGGGCATCAGAGGATAAGAAAGAATCCAAATGAAAGTAACCATGTCCATCATGATAAACCACACAGACATGGCTGTAATGGATGGATAGGACATGGTCGTGGCAAATACATTTCATATGGCCACAAAGAATGACTATGGCAGGCCGTAGGTACCATCCTGATTCAGGTCATGGTCGAGGCAGAATCTGTGGCATTTCTAAACCACAAACACTCGACCAAATTCAATATGCCATAAGTGTGGAATGGATAACCATTGGGCTAAGACATGTAGAACTCCCAAACATCATTGTGACCTCTATCAAGAGAGTCCAAAAGGAAAGAATCTAAAACTCCATTTGGTCCAAGATGACAATGGTGCTAATCAAAATAAACTTATTAATTATGAAACTTATAGTTATCTAAAAGAATGAGCTAGATTTCGACAATATGAATTCATGAATGAGTGTATAGTCAGTCTAATAAGACATATGGCTAAGGCATTGCATAAAGGGCATGAATTTTACTCACCCATACAGACCCATTGAGTTATAAGAATGGTTTCCAAATAGAAACAATGGGCAAAGGAAACAAAGTTCCTTGAGATCAAATAAAAATTGCCTAAGGCCTTATAAGAAAAATGGTCAAGACTATACATGAATACTCTACTGATCCAGACTTTGCCAAAGATCAGGCAAAGCAAATGGTAACCATATTGTTTGAACCACAAAATTCTATACACTTTATGGCATGATTGGATTAGCCATCCAAGTCTAAACTTCATGCAAACAATGATAATGAAAATGGCACAAAGAGTTATCCCAAAGAATCTCACGTTGTGTAACATGTACACAAGGGAAACTCATTAAGGCTTTATGTCCCAAACACCACGAGTAGTATGGTCATGAGGGGGAGTGAGGACAAACCCATGGTCCATGACCACACTACAAATCCGTGGACCATGGTCTACCCATGGGTCATACGTGGTCTATCCACTGTTCATCCGTGGTACACCCATGGACCGAACGTGGTGCTTCCATGGTTCATCCATGACATAGACTTTGACCTATAAAGGTCTAAAGCTTAAGGACATTATGAATTCACATATGCATAGACCATTACCCATAAGGTCTATAACTCCCAGCCTAAAGCTCATGGACAAAATGAATTTACATGTATCTAAGGTTAATATGCATCAGGCCATATAAGTGAGCATAGATATTCCCATCTCAGAATGATTAAGGGTCATAAACCAGACATATACCATCTTGAGAAAATAAGAATAAACCACCACAAAATATGTTCCATATAAGATGGAACCTCAGAAGAGGATTGAGAATATATGTTGGATATGAATAAGGCTTTCTCCTATGAATTATAAAAGAGACCTTGAGCCAAATATGGGTGATCAGATTGGCCAGGTACACGGATTACATGAGATCAAATGAATCCAACTATCCAACATTAGAAGGAGAAAGTAATAAGCTAGTAAAGAATAACAGAATGGAATGGTATTAACCATCATTGTCTTGGTAAGATCCTCAGATTTGAGAATATGATTTAAGATCAGATGATATAAAGCTAGCAGAACTAGATGCCAGACATATTGACCCAAAGAAAATATGACTAAGTCATAAACCAGCTTGCACCACGAAATTGATGTCTTAAAGAGACACAATCAAGTTGCTACAGAGTCTATACAAGATAAATCAATAAGTTCCATAAGATAAGAAATTCTCGGAAAGAAAAGAAAGAAATGGTGCATGAATTGTTATACACATCCGAGGTCAATGGAAACCAGACCAAACATTAGAGATAAAAGCTGGCCAGCTGAACATCTAAGGTACCATAACCATGTAGCTTGGGATGCCAAGCTGCAAGGTAATAAAGGTCCTAGAAAAATGAGATCTCAATCAATTAAGATCATGTCTGGAACATTATGGGACTACATAATGAAGTGTCGACACAAAGATGATACATTCATACAAAGATAAGAAAGATAGTAGCACTTGAATAAAGATAAACCTATGAGGATCAGAACCCACATGAAATAAGAATACATTCACAGTTTACATGAATGGGAACGTGGGATCTTGTAAAGGACAGATGGGCATATTGGCCATATATATAAGATGCCATCTGATAAAATAAACCAGTGAATGAATATGTCTTGCGAGAAAAAAGAAATTCGTGAGAGATACTGATTATAGCATTCAAGCATGGCTTGTTACACAAGGATACTCACAGAGACAAAGGAACATATTATAAGGAGATATACTCCTATGTGGTGGATGCTACTACACAGACTCAAAATTAATAAAGGTCTGGATTGATATATAAGTGTGTAGTAAGCAGGGAATGAATCACTGGATAATGAGAATAAAGGCACCAGAAAGATGAGAAAGAAATTCTCTAGAGTAGCTTTGTTCCTAAGCTGTTTATGGACTGAAATAAAGCAGCTGCATAAATTATAAGAAAATGCTTAAGTAATTCTATAAGAACAATCAGTTCATATATTCTTAAGAAAGAAATAAGAAATTCCTTGTGTTTATATTAACCTCAAGAAAGGTTAGATGATTTCAAAGACACATATTATGAAATCAGTCCATAGATAAGTGATGATGGGACTGCAATAAACTTGCAGTAAGAGATCATATCTATGTGTGTGTGTCCATGTTAAGATCAACACGCCTGATTGTGTAATTGGTATGATGGATGGTCGTATGAAAGGCAAAATGGAACCATAAATGGTCCATACCAAAGATCATATCCGACCATACCATCCATAAGAAACAACATATTAACTTAGAACATGGTATGGCCCTTAGGTACCAACTATCAATAAGCATATCAGTATGCATAGTCTAAAGAATGACTGATAGAATAATATGGTCCTAAGGAATCTACAGCAATGTATAAAGACATTGTAGTGACAATATCACAGCACATTAATTATGTCATTGCAGCAACATAGACTGCAGAATCTTGGCCATTCATTGGTAAGATTATGGACATGTATGGACAGAGTCTATGACCTAATTTATATGCTTAAATACATGGTATAATCTACAGCAAGAAAGGTCATGAGACACCATCAAAAGAAAAGTATGGACTGCAGTGTTTTATTAATAAGACTTATGGGACTGCAATGCAATAAAGTATGAGCCATTACATGTATATCAATGGCATTACAGAATACAAGGTCAATGGACCATCATGAGTATGTTTTGGTCTAGACCCATCCGACCAAAGCACAGATTTGACAAGTAAAACATATGATGGTGGATGGTCCAAACATCTCCAAGGCCGTAGGCCTAGAGGACCATCAGTATGGAATCACAAGGTGTACTTATGTGTATGTTTTGGTCATAAAATCAATCCATCCGACCAGAACCAAAAGTTACACATATTGTCCAAGTATCAATGAAGTTTCAGAAGACATAAGAAGTCTGGAGCATTACAACATTACTGAAGCTATAATCCAGGAGAGTTACTTCATCAACAACATTCAGAGATGTATAAATCAGGGGGAGTAACATGTGTTGTACTCTTTTTCCTGTCCATGGTTTCCATTTTTCCCTATTGGGTTTTTGGTTTTTCTGGAGAAGTTTTAATGAGGCAACATTAAGCATGGTACAAGTCAAGTATGGTTATGACATCCAAGGGAGAGTGTTATGAACCATTTAGTGGATGGGCCATAACCATTGACCAAGACCATAAGGCCCATACATCAATACATAGGCGCCAGCCCATTACTCTAGGGTTTTGGCTATTTGCCTTTTTTCCTAAGTGTATTAGGATTTGTACTCTTTCCATTTATCTCTTATGTAAATCCCTATATATAAAGGGCACCTCTTATGCTTAATGAATAAGAAATTTTCCATTACTTTCACAACAAAAATAACATTTTCTCTTCTACTCAAATCCACAAATATTCCAACGCCGGCATTCAAGTTTCTATCTGAGGTAAATTGGCATTTGGTAATACTATCATACTTTGATACTAACTTATTTTTTCTTGCTCAATTTCTTTGTATCTCACTCTTTTTTACTACTTCCCCTACATAAAACCTCGCTCTATCCCATGCAAGGTTTCTCTTTGAAAAACTTATGAGTGTATCTCATTATTATACGAGATAGAGGAGGCCAACGAATATATCAAGGTATTATGTAAATATTCACATATGCGTCCAACAGAAACAGAACTAGAGAGGTAAGAATACAAAAAGACAAGCTCGTCTTAAATTTGTGAGAATAGAGAGAATATGGTGAAAATAAAAGTGTGTGGGAGTCTGGTTGAGAGATAACAAGAGAATGGTTGAGACACAAGAGTATGAGGCAGAATTTCATAGAATGAGAGAATGAATCTGCTGGACAGAGAATGAGAGTGTTTGAGAGAATGGTTGAGTGTAAGCTCGTGTAAGCTGAGAATAGGAGACTTGAGAGAGTATAGGAACCAGAGAATAGGAGAATTGCTGAAGGAGAGACTTAACTCTCACTTCAGAGAATATGAAAGGTTATTGAGAGTTTCTGAGTATGAGAGTGTATGAGACTCAGAGAGAATATAAGAGCGTATGAACCAGAGAGAATAATGAAGGAGGAGGCTCAATTCTCCTTAAAAATTTCGTGGCTTACATGTGGGAGCTTTATAGCCAAGTTACAATACACTCACATGACATACAAACACATTAAACTACTAAAAACATGAAAACTTAAACAACTAATTTTGTAGGGAAAGAGAGATCAAAGCAGGTTCAGAGCTAGCTGGGCAGACTCGTATGGCACGTACAACATGGTGATAATGACAGGTCCAAGGCTCTTTTCCTTAGGTTTGGCATGTTACTTCTCGCCAGATTTGAATTCAAGAAAGTCCACTTGCTCTAACAGATACAAAAAACTTTTGAGAGTGTTATCGTCGACATTAGGGTGTCCCACACTTTGCACTAGCTTATCTTGATCATGATTCTTTTGTACAGTTTTTGCATCAAAGTTATCATGACCCTAAATTTGAACATCTTTGGTTGACCCTAACTTTGCACAAGCAGACTTGATCACAGCCTTGATCACTTTATCTCCTCCTCCATTCTTCTTCTTTCCAACACTCCCCCTCAAACTTGACTATAGAAATCCTTGGGAAAGCTTGGAACTGAGATTACTTACCTCATTAAAAATCTAAATATAGGGAAAAGAGTACAAGAAATCCAGTCTGAGGTTTCCCATATTCTACAGCAAGTAAGGCGCCACTCCCTTTCCTTGCTTCACACACAAACTGGTTCCTCTTGAACCTTCTTCTTATTTCACAGTTTGTTTCCCCCTAATTTCTGACTTCTTACCTTCTTCATGGGTTGAGATCAACCAACATGTCTTTGGGATGATAATGAGGAGTGTATGCTCTCTTTTCTTGCATTTGAATCCCTCATTTGATCCTTCTTAAGAATGGCCTTGCAAAGTCACTTGTAAAAGAGACTTGGTAGGGGGACTTTGCAAAGATTCAGCTGCCATCTTTTGAATGAATTGCCTTTTCCTTTCTCAGCCAAGTATATCCCTGATCAACTCCACTTGTTTCCTTTGTTACAGCTTTAACAATGGGTAATTGGCTTGTCATTTAACACCCCTCCTCAAACTTGACCTGAGAATGAGAGTATATGGTCATGCTTGAAGCTGAGAGCCAATGATAACCAACACCTTGAGACCACCAGCCCTCTTGTCTTAGTGATGGTCTTTTCTCTTGAGGACACCTCCTGTTCACCCTCTTGGCTTCAGGTAAGACCTCTTGAGAAATCTCTCCACAGAACCAGTCATCCTCTTTACCATCTTGGGAGTGAATGAGCACAATATATGTCCAAAGTGTTGGTGGGCAGTGGGCTATCTCTCCATGGTCCGGAATGTACTTTTGTAGGCTCTGAACGCATGAGTTTCTTGCTCTTAGTTGACAAGGAGGCACATCTTATCAAAAACCTGAGTTGGTTTCTTGAACCTCCAGCCCATAGGGGCTTAGTGAAACTGAAGTGGTTTAAGGTGTGGATTTGAATTATTAACACCTCTTCTTGATGATTCTCTCCTTCTGGTCAAGGAGACACTTCAAACCCCTCTTTTCTTCTTGCTGGTCGTGGGTCTTGGGGATCAAATAATGAGATTTGGCTTTGTTAGCCAGAGAATAGTTTGAACAACCAAGCTTTGAAGCTTCTTCGGTGACCTTGCTCCAAAAGTAGTTTCTTTCAAGGATTTTCTTCAGCATTTTGGACCAGAAGAGGTGATTTTGTTTCTTATTTGGACCCTTGGAAGTCTCTGGGGTTGCCATTTCAGTTATGGTCTCCTTCTTGGAGAGCTTAGACCAGTAGGATTGTACCCACTAGTTTTGCAACAGACATAACTGGAAGCTGAAACTTTGATGAAGCTTGATGAACTAAGATGAGGCTTCTTTAAGTTTCAAACACTGTTATAATCTCCTATCTTGAGTTTTGATGAGGTTTTTCCCTCCTGGAAGACCTTTGGACCCGTGGATGAAGAGATGTATCCAAGAAGACTTTGTAGACAGATTTTGAAAGAGATTTTGCGGAAGTGAGAAAAGATTTTCACGAAATTCTATGCTCTTATACCATTTGAGAACAGAGATAATGTGGTGAAAATAAAAGTGTGTGAGAGTCTGGTTGAGAGAAAAAAAAAAGAGAATGGTTGAGACACAAGAATATGAGGCAGAATTGTCTAGAAAGAGAGAATGAGTCTGCTGGACAGAGACTGAGAGTGTCTGAGAGAATGGTCGAGCCTGAGCTCGTGTGAGCTGAGAATAGGAGACTTGAGAGAGTATAATAACCAGAGAATAGGAGAATTGGTGAAGGAGAGACTTAGCTCTTACTTCAGAGAATATAGGAGATTATGGAAAGTTTCTGAGTATGAGAATGTATGAGACGTAGAGAGAATATAAGAGTGTATGAACTAGAGAGAATAGTGAAGGAGGAGGCTCAATTTTCCTTAAATAATTCGTTTTTTACATGTGGAGGCTTTATAACCAAGTTACAAGACACTCACATGACATACAAACACATCAATCTACTAATAAAATAGGAAAACTTAAACAACTAATTTTGTAGGAAAAGAGAGATCAGAACAACTAGCTGGGGCAGACTGGTATGGCACGTACAGCATGGTGATAATAACAGGTCCAAGGCTCTTTTCCTTAGGTTTGGCATGTGACTTCTCTCCAGATTTGAATTCAAACCAGTCCACTTGCTCTAATAGCTACAAAAAATTTCTAAGAGTGTTCTGGTCAACATTAGGGTGTCCCACACTTTGCACCAACTTATCTTGATTATGATTCTTTTATACAAAGTTTACAACAAAGTTATCATGACCGTAAATTTGCACATCTTAGGCTGACCCTAACTTTGCACAAGCATCCTTGTCACAACCTTGATCACTTTATCTCCTTCTCCATTCTTCTTCTTTCCAACAAAACTAGAATGAAAAGCCTAAATTTACAAACAAAATGAAGGAGCGTTCTCTAAAACAAACACAATACGAAAGGAGAATCTTGCATAATCTGAAAACTAGTGGTATCCTTATGTTCTCTGATTTTCTCTCATCTTTTAAAAATCTTTATTGCGTTTTTATAGCCATCATATACTTGAATAAATCTCATCCCAAAGCTAACAAATAATGATGTGATGCAGGTTTTAAAATTTGTGTAAAGACAATCAAAAAGCCTAACATTACCGGGGAAAAGAAGTGTGTCAACAACCTCGATGAAGCAAATTGGGTATTTACAAATCTGTTTGTTTACAACAGAGCTTATTCTTCTAAAAATGTAAGTATTTGATATAAAAATTGTACATATGTGTTTATTTTATTTGTTTTAATTTTCAAACGATCAAATCTAAGGACATGTTTAGTTTTCAAAAAAAAAAAAATCTAAGGACATGTTTAGTTTTCAAAAAAAAAAAATCTAAGGACATTTTATTTTAAAGAAAATTGAATTAAAAAAAAATACAAACATAAAAATTGAACTTTTATGTGTTCTTATATATATGATTTTTTTTATGAAAACTGATATTATACATGCATCTCCTCTTTCGAAAAAAAAATCTTAATAATTGTTTAAGGCTTTCAACTGCTTTGTTCTAGTGGGGCCACTTCTAATTGTTATTTAGCTATAGAAAATGTGAGTAAAAAATTTCTATTTTAATTAAAAATATAAAGAATATTGTAAATTTTTAAGAATAATGATAATTTAGATGCAAGCAAATACTGATCCGTGCATAGCACGGGATGATATACTAGTTCTTCAATTAATCTCATCTACGGAACTGATTCAGTTTCCAAAAGAGACTGAAGATGTATACGGATAAAGAGAACGAGAAGAAAAGGAAGAAGAACTAATCACAACAGAAGAAACTCTTCGGTGATTCATCATCTCCTGAAGATCAATTTTTTAAAAAGTGTTTTACATTCGAAGGAAGTTTATCACTTTTTATTACACTATATGACACTTTCTACTCCTAGGATACTTTTTCTTAATTTTTCCATACATTAACTTTTTTTAACTAAAACATAACTAAATATAATTAGTAAGACCCACACATTAAAGACATTTTCTTCACCATTTTTCAGCAGATAGCAACAATAATTCAATCTTGCAAAAAACGATAGTGAGGAAAACGGTATTGTCGCAAGATTCTGAAGAGCTCCTTTGTCGATTGAGGAAGCAACACGTGACGGAGCAGTCAAAGAGCTCTGTTCGATCTCACACCGCAAGATCCATTTCGACATAGCTCAACGGCTATCCACGTCAAAGTCAAGTTGTGCACACCGAAATCGCCGTTGTCATTTCACAGCTTGAAGACAAAACTTGATTAGAGAAACAATGGTCAAATTTTGATTATTTTCACATTTGGTCCTCTAAATCATGTTTATTATCCGATTTGTCACAAACTTTTAATTGTGCAATCTAGTCCAACCGAATTTTCCAATTTTTTAACAATGATCCATGTCGTTTGTTTTGTTTTGTAACATATTAATGGGGTATGAATCATTTATTGTGTACGTTGTAATGGTATATGTATGTAGTCATATGTACATTACTATATATACACAAAATTTCTTGTGTACATTGTAATGATATAAATTTATCTTTCATATGATTCATTTTTTGTGTATGTTATTGTAAAAATAGATGTATGTAGTCATATGTACATAAAAAATAGACACAAATTTAACTACACGCATGTACTACAATACATGTTTATACCACTCAACCATACATATATATACAAGGACACATGTACAAAGATTATGTGTTTATGTTTACATATGTATATATGTACACATGTACAAACATTACATGTGCTTATGTTTATATATGTATGCAAATGTATACATTAACATATATCGTCAACATGAATTAAATGAACTATAACAAAAAAGCTAAAAATGATTCTATCTGAATAACACACAAAATCATGTGTACACATATTGTCATGTTCACCATCTTTTGTTTGACTTGATTTATTTTGTTAAGTATTTTGTTTTTTAGTAAGCAACCACCAATCCACCTATATGTGTACAACTTCTTCTATTTTTGATGTACATGTGTACACATGACAAAGTGCACACAAAATAACCCACAAACTTCTTAATTGTTCATTTCAGTATATCTTCATAATTGCACGATTGTTCTTCAGTTTTTTATTTCTTTCATTTTTGCCTTCAAACCTTCAAAATAAACAATTATCTCTTTGATTTAGCCCAAAATTAACCAATTATATACTACAACGCCCTATGATCATTATGAATTAAATAAACTAAAATAAAAAGCTAATAATCATTAGATATGAATAACACATAAAATTGTGTGTGCACTTATTGTCATGTACACCATTTTCAAGTTGACTAGATCTATTTTGTTATGTATTTTGGTAATTTTAGTTACGAACCGTCAATTCACTTATATGTGTACAAGTTTTTATAAATGACATAATTTTAAGAGATATTCTTATTTGATACTTGTGACATATTTTGTGTCAATTATCGTCAACGTGTACACATATTTCAATGTCCATGTGTACATCATTATGCAAAAAAATCACATGTACAACGATTCATTTGTACATTATTCAAGTTATGATATTTGATAATTTTAATGATTTTTTGAGTATAGTTGTTGTTTGATGCAATTAGAGGTTTGGTATATATATTTGTTTATTTCATTTGATAGGATCTAAAATGCAATTTTAGAAACTTCGGATTAAGTCAAGAGGACTTATTTGCAATTCTGATTTTTTTGGGGCAATAGTGGAAATAATTAAAATTACAAGGACCAAACATGAAAATTAAGAAAAATTGATTTTAAGGTTCAGCAATGGCGATCGAATCTCAGATGCAACAGTAACTTCCTTTTACGGTCCACCAGAGGCACATAGAGAGGCTGAGATCACCACAAAGACCTCTTGGGACACCATGGAAGAGAGGCTGAGGGCACGACGTTTAAGCTTTCCACCATACTTGAGACACTGTAGAATATATGATTCGTGTAGAAGAAATGAGATTACGGTGGAGCTTGTCGCATATGTGATTTGTGGTGGAAAGCTTATCAACTTACATCATTTAGATTGTAAAAATATTTTTTTGGAGAAAAAAATGAAAGTCAAAAATTTTAAAATAAAGAAGATGACAGGATTTCAGTAGAAAAAAAAAAGATGAAAGAGAGATGAGAGTGGATCCTACTATTTACAATATAGTTTTGTTTTAACTTGAAAAACTGATCGGAAATAAGTAAAGTTAGAAAAAATGTGTCAGTAGAATAAAGTGTCTTATTGTGTTAATAAAAACTTAAAAGTGCCTCTTGATGTAATATTCTCTTTTTTTTAAAAAAAATATTTACAATTTTTTTTTCTGAAAATTCATCATCTTGTTTTTTTTTTGTTCTTTTGCTTATCTGTATACCTCTTTTGTCAAAATCTATTTTAATGGAATATAATAATATAATCATAATGGAAAACGATTTTATTTAATTTATCTATTTAAATTATTTAGTATCAATTATGTAAAACGAGAATACTAGTTAAAATTAATTGTAAATAATATAATACTAAAAATCATTTTAAAAGTCTGACAAGAATTTAACTTCAGTTATTTTTAAATGGTATAAATAATTAAATCAATTATTTTTAATTGATATCAATACTTACATCATTTTAACAACTAATATAAAATTAATATCATATTCTATAATTGTAACATATTAACATTGCTTATAACAATTGATGTAAATATTTTTTTTATTTTTATATCAGTTTTTAATAAATGATGTAAATTATTTGCATCAACCATTTTGAAAGTCATTTATTCAACTGATGCAAAATGTTGTTACATCATTTATAACTATTACAAATATTTAAAATAGATGATGCTAAATGATCATTTTTGTAGTGTACATTTTTCAGAAACATATTACCATGTAAACATTTATTAATTAATTTTAAAACAAAGAATATATATTGGAGTTCATTTGAAAGATTTGGAATCAAACCTTCTAAACCTTTCATACAAGTGTTAGAATAGGTAAGTAACAAAAAAGTCTTAGAATAGGAAAGTCTGGTATGCAAATATCATGCCTGCTAATATTTATTAATTAAAGGTATTAACTTTTAGTTAATAGAAACTTTTTATCAGAAAAAAAGAAATTAAATATATTTGCCTCTTAAATTTGTAAGGACACAATTCAATTATTTACAAAAAGAAATTGATCAAATAATAAATTAACTGATCAATGAATAAAAGAAATTAAATGAATGGGCAAAATATGTTATTCGATGTGGGGGCAATAATCGTCATCTTTAATAAATTACAAGAGTTAATTATTTTTACTGGGTGTATCTCCCCCGTCCCACATAACGTAGATTCGTGAGAACCACCCTTAAAATA
Source organism: Moricandia arvensis (assembly GCA_905132765.1). Classification (NCBI taxonomy): domain Eukaryota; kingdom Viridiplantae; phylum Streptophyta; class Magnoliopsida; order Brassicales; family Brassicaceae; genus Moricandia; species Moricandia arvensis. The sequence goes on along the minus strand of CAJHQP010000553.1, from coordinate 103,180 downwards.
AAGGGATTCAAATATTTTCTTTAGTCTCCAATTTTATTAATAACTAATTATAATTATTAAACTTTAATAAATAAATAGTAAGTTCATATTAATATATGATATTGACATAACCAGTAAACATATTTAGTAATAAAACCAAATTACTTATAATTAAAATAAAAAAATATAAAATTACATAACAATAAAAAGCATAGGGAAAATTTGATTTCTTAAAATGAACAAATCCTAAATTTCTTGAAGAAATTGCATCATCTAGGAGAAAAAGTTATGAGATAATTCAGTTATGCATGCAAAATTAAGCAAAAAAGTTAGATCTATAAGAAATAGAGGAAGAAATAAAATTTTGTTGACAAATTTAAACTTCATCGATGATATTAAACACTCATCAGTTTAGCAGACCTGAACAAGCAAGAATCATACAAAAAGAACTCATCAACAACAATTTGAAGAAATTTCTCGAGATTTATATCGGTAATATTTTTGGGATTTTGGAGATTCGAGACCTAATTTACCTGAATATTAGTATTTTAATTTATAATATTTCAGCTTATGTATATTTATTTTGATGTAAAATATTATGATTGTATTATAATTTTTAATTTGTGTAAAATTTCCATAATGTATTTTTATTGTTGTATGAAATAATATGTTCATATTATATTTTATTAATATTATTATATTTTGGTATATAATATATGAAAATATTATTATTATTTGAAATTGACTTTATAAGACAATATTTTTAATATTTAAGTGCTAATCTAATTGTAATATAAAAATGCAGCATAAAAATAAATAATAAGTACACAATCATTAAACATAAATAGAATGACTAAAGTGAAAAGTAAATAATGTTTTTATGCGATGAATAGTGTACTTTCAAATTTAAGAGTGTACTAATATACCCCCTTGAAATTTGAGGGGATGTGGAGTTGTTGGAGTGCAAAAGCCCTCAAGAAACAAAGGGATAAAGGGCTCTTGAAGATGTTCTTAGAATCTCTGGCTCTCGCTCGGTTTTAATTGCATCATCGCTTGAAAGCCTTCACCCCAAATACTCCAAATGCTTGAAAGGATCTAAATTTACACACCAAAGAATTAAGACCTCGATTAACCGGACTTTGAGTATTCCTTAAAACAGCTTCAAAACACGACCAAGGCTTTAAATCTTCATGCTCTCCTCCAAATAACCGCAACACCTTGAATCTACTTGCATGGATGACCTTCACTCGAGACCGTTATAGCAAGGAAGTGAGGATTTACTGCTGCATGAGAGAAGACACAAATATCAGTGAAAATCTAAATCCATTCAATCATTGGGGATGATCTTTTCCAAAGAATTTTGAAAAGGCATGAGGAACCAGAAAGGTTCGAAAAGTGAACCAATTAAACAAAAAGAAACATGAACTACGTCGGAGCTAAGATCCGTACGAGACAGAAGAGAAAAACCGGATTGAAAACCGGAGACAAACCCCAAGCAACGTTGGTGAAAAAAAAAACTAATTACAAGGCGCAACGACGGCGATAAGCCTGACATTTAGTATAATTACGATTATAAACATATTTCTATTAACTAAAGATACAAATTTATAGTCCATTATTGTATGATTTTTGGATGCATATAGTTTATTTTTGTACTATTGTAAATATTTTATTATTCTTTTTATTTCGATGACATAAACAGTTAATATATATTCATAGTTTAAAATTTTATTTTTACTTATTAAAGTTATACAATGAATTTGTGATTGCTTCTCATATGTACATGATATAATTTTAATTAATTATATTTAAATATATATATATATATATTATCTTATAGTATGACATTTAGATAAAATCTTAATCACATTAAACGTTTTAATAAACTTAACTAATATTTAATAGATTTTTGGTAGATAATAGAAATTCAAAACAAATAAAATTAATCTTAACTAATATTAAGTAATATTTATATATTAGATAATAATATAAAGAATCTTGAGTATTATATTTATTTTCTACTTGAGGTAATTTAATGGTAGTGAAGTTTGTATTAATGTATAATGCATTGTAATAGATACAATTTTAGTTTATGAAATATATTAAATACTAGTTTATGAAATATGTTAAATACTAGTTTATGGTAAAATAAAAAATGTTTGCTTGTTGTTTTTAGTTTTACATGAATATTTTTTAGACGCTTTTCATTTTAAAATTGCCTTTATAGTTAGTAACTTCCAGTAGCAACATATGGTAGATTTCTTTTAATGTTAGAGGGGTCAAAATGAGTTTACCTTGCAGAACTCAACTTAGTTCATGATGAACTCAGATTTTTCATAAGATAGATCAACTTGGTTCAGTTATTACATGAGCTTCAATATGTGAAAATTAAATTCAGATCATCTTGATCAAGAGTTAAGTGAATTAGCTTGCGATTTATTAAAATTAAATATAACAATTTTATAACAACATAATTTTAAAATTAAATATTAAAAATATTTTTAAAATGTGAAAGAGAAATATTTGATTCGAGATCAATGAATTTTCCAGAATTTGTGGAAAAACAAACTGATGTGTGTTTATATGAGAATATTTAAATAATTTTCAAATATGATGTGTATTTTTCCCACGAAAATCTTAGTAAATTACTATAAAGTTAATTTCTATATTACTTATATTTATCATACAAAGTGAAATGTAAAACAAGATGTTTCTATATATAATGTTAACTATGAAAAGATTAAGCTCATGAGCTAACTCGTTTTATTAAAACTCACTCGTATAACTTGTGTTCTAAATCATACGCGATCATTAAACCCATTTAATAAATGAGCGAAAAAACATAGTTCATACTCATGAAAAATTGATATGATTTGAGCTAACTCATGACTCATTTTGACACCCCTGTTTATATTGTATATTCATTGCAGTTTTGATATTTTCTTTTCCTAAATATTAGAAAAAGAATAGGAAATATCAAGTCGATGAATGCATATTACCATCATATGTACAATTAGTAACTTATATAGTATATTATCGTGTTTATTAATGCATATTAATTAATCTTATTCTCTTATTTCTTATTATCAATATTTTTATGCAATTTGTTGAAAACATTCACTTAATTTGGCAAACACAAATCCAATAATTCATGTTTATGAAAGTCATCATTTAGATTATTTATTGTTAACTAGGAGGTTTCATGCGCCATGCGCAGTAATAGTAGTTTTTAAAAATTATAGCTATATTTTAAATTTTAAATTTAATATCTATAGTAATACTTTTAACTTGACAAATTTTAATTTGTATTTTCAGATTTACTGAAGTTTTATTACAACTAATTTACTACTTAATTCAATGAATTGAATAAAATTCTCTAGATGAACATATTTAATGTTGCTTATGCAAAAAAAAAAAAAATTTGAAAATATGATTAGTTTTCTTACATAGAGTTAAAGTACAACTCAAAAAATTTAATTATTTATCATAGAAGTATAATTATCTACAAATCCTTTAATATTAAAATTCTAAAATTCATGTGAAACTTTTTTGTATTTCTAGTTATGTTATTAACTAAAATATTTACTAATGATAATACACATAAGTTATTTTCTATTTTAATAATTACCAAAAATGAAAACTTAATAAATGACATTACCAAAAATGTAAAACATCATAAATGACATTGTACATGTCGTAATAAGGTGAGAGCCATGTCACATTTTATACTAAGTCATGTTATCATTTTTCTTTCAAATTCAATGTAGTGATGACACTTGGGAAATCACTTCTCAAATAATGTCTAGGGGATGATCCACGTTTAAGTTTACTTCAGCATACATCCACCTTTAGAAAAACTTGTAGACTACATCCACCTTTAGGTTTACTTCAGCATACATCCACCTTTAGAAAAACTTGTAGACTACATCCACCTTCAGGTTTACTTCATAATAGCCCATGAAAGTTGTGACTGTAATTACTTTTACAAATTTGTGTCAAAACACAATATAAAGTGTTGCTCTAAATTTTATCTGTTTATGATTAAACAAATTTATTAACCCCTTATGATTGATAAACACAATTAGCAACCGATAAATAAATTGTCTTTTTTTAACGACATGTGTTTCACACAAATAAATGTATCTTATCAACAGCTTTTAAAAAATTTTGTAAGCTCGCTAGCAGCGAAATAATGAAATGACTAAAAGAAAAGAAATGAATCCAAAAATTATTTTATATTATAAATTTAAATGATTGTATAAGTCTATATTAGAACTTTAAAATGATAAAATTTCTATAATAAATTTCATGTCACTTCTCTAATTATATTTTTTAGGTTAAGAGATTTGATATTGATTATCCATTTTATTGTAATGTATATATGATATTTTTTTTTTGTTTTAACATATTTTAGAACATAAGTTTTTAAAATACATTTTGACACTATAAGTTTTCAATGTGTTGGCATATGTATTAAATTAATTTACCTTTACAGGTTTTCTCCTTTGTTTGCTTACATTAAATATATATTTTTATTTTTGGAAATTTTATATTTTAAAAATAAGGATTTATATAGCTGATTTTAACCTATTTTTTGTTTTTAAATTATATATGATATTAAAAATTATAATCATATGTTTTAAATTCATATAGAATTGATTAGTTATAGACTGTTTCCATTAAACTTCTCTTTTGTTTGTTAGAAAATTTTATTTTATTTTTCAAATATTTCAGTGTCAGAGTCGAATAATTTATTTTTGAATTTTGTTTTGGATTTTTTAAAATTGACAATATTATGTCATATTAAAATGTTGATTTGACAATTTTTGATGATATTTAAATTATATATGACATTAAATTTTAAAATTGTTTGTATTTTAGTTCATATTTTATTGATTCCTTTTAAACAGTTCTTTAAATTTTATTTTCCTTTTTTATTGGTTCATATTTTAATGTTTTTTTTTCAAATATTTAAGCATCAGTTTTATTTAATCAAAGTTTTCCTTATTTGGTATTGATTTCAATTTTTTAAATAACCAAATTTTGTAAATATTGACATTTTGAAATTAGAAATAAAAAATTAAAATGATGACTTGTCATGTTTTTATTACTGGTTTTATATGTTTTGATTAGTGCTTTTAAATCATATATGGACGCTCATACTCGCTTTATTGAAAAAATAACTAAATCTAGCAAATACATATCCAATAATTTGATTTGGTGATATGGATTAAATATTTATGAAATTCATCATTTAGGTAGTTTATATTGATGACCATAGCTTGTAGAAAATTTTTTAGACTATATCCACCTTTAGGTTTACTTCATAATAGCCTATGAAACTTATTATTGTAATTACATTTACAATTTGTGTCATAACATAATATAAAGTGTTGCTTGAATTGTAAATGTTGATGATAAAACAAACACTTTAACCCATGTTGATTGATAAAAACAGTTACCAACTCATAAATATGATATTTGTGTGTGTGTTTTAACATATTTTAGAACATAATTTTTAAAAAAATCTTTTGACACATTAATTAAAAAGTTAGCATATGTATTAAATGAGTTTAATTTACTTGTTTTCTAGTTTTTTTCTTTCATTAAGGAAATAATTTATTTTAGAAATTTGATATTTACGAATATTAAATAATAATGCTGATTTGACATATTTTGGTGTTTCGAAATGATATGTGACACTAAATTATAAATCTTATGTTTATAATTCATATAGCAGTGATTATTTACAAAAAATTTTTTCTCTTAAATTTTATTTTATTTTTGTTGTTTAAAATTTTAATGTTAATTTTAATTTTAGTACTACGATCAAATGCGAAAAGTCCCTCCTCCAGGAAAACCAGTGACCTATTTGAAAAGCGCATAAACAGCTAGACCACATATTTACACTAAAATAGTTGTACATATTTAATATATAATCTCTACATTTATATAAATACTTTAAAACTAGTCCTCGATTAAACTTTGATTTTCTCATTAAAAGTTATTTTCAACTCAAACGTAAAAAACGCTTGAGCTATTTATCATATTTCATTTCATTTGATGATTAAGAAAGTGTATTCTATTTTTTGGAATTATAGTTTGTAATTTTACTACATAATTTCTTATATACAATCGTGTTTCATATTTATGTTTGTGAATATTGTAATCTAACTAAAAAAACATTTGTAATCTATTATCAATAATTAAAACATTTTTACTATTAAATATTAGTCATATTTTCTTTTTGTCTGTATATGCAATGTTTAAGAGACTATAAGATTATACTAATTACTAATTTTACGCATTTGTAATAAACTTTTCCTAGCTTGTATGCCGTGTCCGCAAGTGTTTTAGCCTCAAAGTCAATATTTTTTAGTTTTTTACCGTTTAGCTGTTACGCAAAAGGTTAAAACCGACAAAAGAAATATGCTAAACGTCACTAACTTCATTTTCATAATATACTTTCATTTCCATATTATATTAAGAAATACTCTATGATAACACAAAAAGTTTTTTTTACGACAAATAAAGAGTCAAAATAATCAAAATATAGTTTATTAAAAAGGAAGAAAACACATATACCTCTAATATTAACTATTATATACTTAAAATTTAGATTTGAGGTAGAATTTTGGAGGGAGAATGAGATTTAGGATTTTTTCATAAATGTATAATTATAATTATAAATTTAAAGTAAAAATTTTAAAATATTTTCAAAAAAAAAAACTAATTTTATAGTTTTCAGATTTCAAAATAAAAATATTGAATATATTTATAAAAAATCGAAAAAACGTTTTGATCAGAATAAAGTTTATTCAAAAAAAAAATAGATTTTTATTTTTATTAGTTATTTAAGTATTTAGTTATATAATACTTTCTTTGTTGCTTATAAAGTGTCATTTTTTTTCTTATTACATTAAAATACCATTTTAGAATTCCAATGCAATTTCTATTTATTTTCAACTTAATATTAATTGTTAAATGCATTGAACTTAGGGGAAATTGATAAAAATGACTCAAAACTTGATTTCAAATGCAAAAGTGTACCCCAAATTCAATCAAATGCAAAAATAACCCAAAAGACTATTGAAAATACAACAAACTTCTTATGAGCAAACAAAAAAATTGTATTCAACTTTACCATTATAATCTTTTTGTGTGAGAAAACTTCTAGAGAAGTCTTCTCATACACTTAATTTAAAAAAAAAAATTATAAAAAAATATTTATATGAGGAAAAGTTGAAATCATGTAACTATAAACATTAATAAATGATGTAAATTTAAAAATATTAAAATTGAATTATTTTCAACATAGATGATTGAATGTATATTGAGTCATGATAATTTTGGTTTAGGTTATCTATTATTATAAAGTAGAGTGTGTATCTCTTCTCTTCAAAAACACGTCATCAAATAGAGTATTCTGGACGTGACACGTGTCTAGGTAGATAAACCGCTACGTTTCATTTATTTGTTCGTAATATGGGCTTTTTCTTTAATTCTCGGGCATTAAATCTTCTAACCCGAAAGGATGGGCTTCTTTTATTTTCTTTTCGGGCCCTACGTCTTCTAATTCGTTAACCGCTGATGAAACGCATCGTTTTGGGCTAGGGTTTCCCCAAATTTCTTCTTCGCCTCTATCGATCCTTTACCTGCAAAAAGATCTTTGTCTTCTTCATCACCCCACCAAAGGAAACCCTCCATTAAAACATCACCCACAATCGATAGTCAATGCGGTCTGGGATTCGCAAGGCGGTGGATGGAGACCTATAAAAAGATGAGCTCTGTAACCTTGAAAATCATCCCCTCCTTTGTCTCCCTCGCTGATTTGAAGGCTAGCCGCTGCACCTCCACCATCGACGACGTCCGTTTGCTTAGGTTCTGGGAAGCAAGGAAGGTTAAGCGCGGCGGTGAGTTAATGGGGGTCGACATGCTTCTCCTAGAAGCTAAGGTAATTCCGGTTGACTATGTAGTTTTTTTTTTGCTTTTTTATCCTCTCTCGCGGTAAGAGTGTTTCGATTATGAAACTTTCAAACCTTATAGTTCTTCACCGGAGATCCATTTATTCATGTCTCCGTCATCTTATTCCCCCAGAAGTTTTTGTTATTTTGAAATATTTGGGATATGATAATTGTTGTGTTTGTTGATTCTGTTTCACTTTGTTTGTTTGTTTTTATTCGTACCTAAAATTTAAATAGTCCGTATAGGGAGATCCATATGCTTATGTCTTGATTATGAAAAAAAATCCCTAGGCTTTAGTTTATTTTTGATGATTAAGATATATATTTCGTTTGTTGATTATGTTTCCAAATTTTCATGCATTGCATGCTACTCTCATCGAAGCCACCGTGAACGTCCACCGCCTGAACATTTCATGCATCTTTTCAATGGCGGTTCAATGTACTCCGTTAGCGGTTTTGATGTAACCATGAGCAATTTGAACTTCAAGCTATCAAGACTCTCCTGTCTTGATCCGGTTCAATGATGAGACCAGTTTCAAAGACTTAACCTACTCAGTTTCACTATTTCCTGCAGAATGTTTCAGGTTCCGAAGTCATGCTGAGCTGCTTGACCTAGCAAACACCCACACCCATCTTTCAGGTAATCCTCTTATATGATGTTTTTCTAACTGAACATATCAAACATGGTTTGATATATAAAGATGTTCACCTTATCCCAGACATCATATGTGAGCTTACTGCTATAAAGAGCATTGTAAGTGACCCTTCAGAAAACAAAAATCGTGTCATGTCAACCATCACACTCAATAGGTATGTGTTTCTTTATCGTAGGTTTCCTCATAGCTTTGATAATTGATGCAACAGCCTTTTTTACCAAACACTTTAACCATTCACACTCACCTTGAACTTGACGGTGGTGTGCATGTCACTGTGAGTGTGTCCGACTCTCAGGCTGTACGTTTAACAAACAAATTGAAGGCTACAAGGTTTGTCTACGTGTGGTTGTTGCAACATGCATTAACCTGAAGCTTACATGAGGTATCTCTTTTGTTAAATATGCGTTTCATCCTATGCTATTTATGAACACTATCAACCTCCAATTTGCAGGTCGTTAGTTCATGTATGCCACATCTGGAACTCATCTATTTTGACAAGGAGACTGATGCTGGCGAGTGCTACTTTTACAAGTAAGTACTAATCATACTTATTTTATTACATCATTATACGTTCTGTAAAATTATACATGGAACATACTCTCACGGGATACTCTCATCTTTACTGGTTGGTCACAAATGGCATTGGGAATACATCAGCAGCTTCATTGTTGAGATGCTATGCCAAGGTTGAGCCACTGACAATAACTGAGCTTAACCAGTTCATCATCACAGCTGAGCCTCAGGTTCACTTTCGACCTTTAATATGTTTGTCTCCACCATCATTCTAAGCTCTGTTTATGATTGTAACATTTAATATTGAAGAAAATAGAATTTATCTGCACTGGGAATGTCACCTCTATCAAGACAGAAAATGGATGGGGCTACATCCAAGTGTGCAAGGACACCTCAGAGGAGTGCCTTATCTTTTGCATGCATGTTCTGAAATCAGACTAATGTCGTTGGTGTTCTCAGGTACAAAGACATTTTAGTTCTTTTTATGAAGATACGTAAATTAGACGGTCTCTACATGAATTCAACTTGGTCAGCAAGACTACCGAAGGAACATGAAGATGTCATGATTGTTTCCATTACAAACAGATGGAAAAGTTCATCTGTTTCGTTATGTGATACCGCAGCCGTTAACAACCCACCATTTTCAGACTGTAATTATCTTCATGACACTTGATTTACTCGCCTTTCTTTTAAGTTTTTCCGTTACTATAATAACTTCCTCCCCAACCACAAGTTGTATGATTTGCTTTTAAACTTTTAGTGTTTTACTTACGGGCCTCTAAACATTTAGATTATTAAAATATACTCATTAAATTTCTTCGAGCTCTAAAGTTATGCTAAACGTTAACAAAAAATTCCACAAAAGGAATTAGCGTCCAATTCACTCTATCAAAAATGACAAAGATTAGATATTGCTTGACAAAAAGTTATTACTCACGCTACCCTAACTAATAAACAATAAAAACAGAAAATTTTAATGGTTCAGCCTGCAGTATAAAACCTGACCAAGTTAACATTATATTATAAAATTTAGTTAACCGCAACAAAATTTTAATTAAGATTGAATATCATAAAATCAATTAATTTTAACCGTAAAAGTTGATAAATATAGTAAGAGAAATAAAAATAACGATCTAAAATTATATATAGTAAGAATAATAATAAACAGATATTTAAAAAACATATCTAATGTTTTAGTAAGAAATAAATTTTAAATAAATTTTTATTATTAATTTATTTACTCGCTCGCCCGTAGGGCGGGTTAACCCTAGTAATAACATATGTTGTAGTATTGTTTGTATTTTTAGGGTTACATTTTTGAATCTTAAATTTTTTTTAAAAATTATTTTGACCTATATGTGTTTACTTTTGTATATATTAATCACATTATGAGTTCATTTTAAGTTTAATGAAGTTTTTTTTGCTATTTAGCTAGTTATTTGATTATAGGGTTTAGGAAGACTTCTATAAGACTTCATAATGCACCAGAAGACTTCATAATGCACCAGAAGACTTCCTGGAAGACTTCCTGGAAGACTTCCCGTTTAAATGTTAGTAGAATTTAAGTTTTCCGCCTAATGCAAAGTCTTCCGGAAGTTTTCTACAAATCTTCCGGCAGTCTTCTACAAGTCTTCCAGAAATCTTCTAGAAGTCTTCCAGAAGTCTTCTCATGTATTAGATTATAGGGTTTTGGAAGACTTCATAATTTGGGAAGTCTTCTCTTAGAAGACTTCTCAAAAAGCCCTCTCTTAGAAGACTTCTCGGGAAGTCTTCTATATCAAAAATATTTAACCAAATTTGGATTTTTGTCTCCATATTAAAGAAAATTTACACATTCTCTTTGTTTCTCTCAAATGGCTGCAACAAAAATGTAATGTTTCTCACTCTAAAACTCTCTAACCTCTCTCTAATCTCTATAGACTTTAAAACACCTAACTTTATGTAATTTAAGTTTCCCGCCTAATGCGAAGTCTTCCAGAAGTCTTCCATGAAGATGTTAATGATTATTTTGTAATTCGTTTGTTTATGATATATTAAATGATTATTATGTGTATTCTTTTAATTATAAATTATTTTGTAAATTTGAAAAGATGTTAATGAAAATAATTAGTAAATATGTTGATGTCTACAATATTATTTTTCAAAAGTGCTTGACATTATTCAATCTTCATAATAAAAACATTTTAACCATACTACCCAAAACAACATAAAAAGTTAGAAAAAGTTAAGTCTTCTCTCAGAAGACTTCTGGAGAATTTTTCTCGGAAGCGGGAAATTTAAGCGGGAAACTTAAATTTTAAGTGAAAATTAAAATTTTAAGCTTCATAAAAATTAAAAAGTATATCTTAAGATATAAGAAGACATTAAACCACATGACTTGATATTGTTGAAGTTACTTGACACTTTTTAAATTTTGAAAATATATACTGAAGTTACTAAACAAATTTTACAAAAATGAATGTAGAAAACTTCCCTATAAGTCTTCTCACGGAAGACTTCTTATCACCAACTAAGTTCTGAATTTCACTCAAGAGCCCCAATATTGACTAATAAACATAAATTAACAAGAAAAAAAATTCATTTTACGTTTTGAGAAAATTGAAGTTTAATAAAGATTGACGTAAAGAATACTAAGGCTTCCGTTTAAGTCATTTTTGTAATTGCAAATTTCTGAAGGACGACTTCTTAAAAAGTCTACTCTACAGAAAACATCTTGAGAAGTTTTCCTTTGTAAATATTGGCTTACTTTGAATTTGATTTTTTTTTTTCGAGAATCTCAGAGAAAACTTCTATGAAAAAAGTTAGTTTTGCAATTGACCAAAGTTTGTCAAAAATTTGACCTTTTATAGAACACTTCTTTACAAGTCTTCCCTGAGAAGACTTTTAGAGAAATCTTCTTACGTTCACATGAAGTTATCTCACTGTCGCAAGAAATCTTCATGGGTTACTTTTGCAATTGACTATATTTTATTTTCCTAGAGAAGAGATCTTGGAACCAACAGTTTGACCAAAAACGAGGAATAAAATTTGATAAGACTTCTCAAGAAGTCTTCCATCATAAGACTTCTTAAGAAGTCTTCTCATAAATAATAGTTTTTTAGTATTAATTGTCAATTGCAAAAGTAACTCACGCATACTTCTTGTGACAGTGAGAAGACTTCGTTAAACAGTAAAAAAATACTTCCTTAGAAGTCTATAAAAAAATTCTTACAAACTTTGGTCAATTTCAAAATTAACATATTTATCCGAGAAGACTTCTAGGGAAGTCTTCCCGGTTTTTCCTGTTTTTTTTCTTTGTTAACAAAGGAAATGTAAAAGACTTCCCTATAAATCTTCTATAAAAAAACACATAAAAAGTCAATTCAAAACTAACTTATGCGTTGATCAGAAAACTTCTCTAGAAGTTTTCTTGTAGGAGAAAACTTATAGAGAAGTTTTCTTCACAAAATTTTTTTTAAAAAAAATCAATTTCATATTTTGAACCCGTGAGATCACTTGTTTAACTTCTCTAAATTCATAGAACTTTACCAAGAATTCTACCAACTCATTAATAACCAACAATCATGAGTTTCAATGTCTCTATGAACTTTACAAAGTTTGAAATCAAAATCTTGAATTTTTTGGATAAATTTTGAGAGAAAGTAAAAGAGATGTTGTTTGTGTGAATAACAAATGAAAAAAGAAGAGAAAAAATCAATTTTTTGTGCATTAAGAGCTTCAAATTGGTTATTCATGGTGGATGGTGTATTGATGACAATGGCAGTATTGTAAATATTTGATGAAGATGCGGATGATAGAGTAAAACACTCATTTAAAAAAAAGAATGTCATTTTTGTGAATAACTCAAACATCTAGGGTGAATAAGACAAATGAAAATTCTAAAAAAATGATGGCTTAGTTTTGCATTTGAATTCAAGTTTTGAGTCACTTTTGCAAAATACCCTTGAACTTATAAATAAACTTATTTATCTCAAATAATATTGGTTAAATACATGTTATTAGTGAAAATATAAATATATTTCAATGAGTTTTTTAATATGTGTGTACTGTGTTGAGGTGACAATTTTAATGAAATGGAAGGAGTATAGACTAAGATTATAATTATTATTTACCTTTTTAATGAAACTGTTTTGGTCAATTTTTTACGTGTGTGTTTTTGGTCAAAAACATTTTTAGGTCTTTTTAGGAAATTTTCCCTATATATCTGCTATTTTCTTAGTTGTTATCTGATTTTTGGTTAGTTTGCAAATTAATCCTTGTAGTTATATTGCAATTGGCTGAAAACTAGGATTAAAAATAAACATCTCAAAATAAATTAAAAAAAACGTGATAATGAATGTGTCCATATAGATGAAAATGGTGACCGTTACTTCTGTTTGTTGAGTAATTATGGGATCCCTTAATTTAATATAAATGTGAGCTTATAATATTTTTCAACTCCACTGTAAAAGCACACCTATTGATAAAGTGATCAGGAAGATACACCTATTTGGTTCTACGTCTACTTATAAGTTATAACATACACTATTGTCAAGACATAAAAAATGTTTGGTGACAATTTGTTTCGTGGGGAAGTTGTTAAAGATGAGATCTTGTATTTGAGTAACGCCAAGTGCACTATTAACCTACCGATGGATGTGGAGGTGTTTCCTCCCACAGTGAAGGGTTAGGGTCGATGCCTTATAACGCCAGCTGAGTCCCACGGAACGGATTGTTACAATAAAAATTGACTTTTATATAATCAGCCGCACCTGCAGTACACGGACCCTAACCTCTTCCATCTGATACAACCTGCCCGAATTCACCTATAGGCCTCAGCTCACAAGTGGATTATCAATGCGTTTGGCGTTACTTGAACCCAAGACTTCACTCTTTAACAACGCTCCCACAAAAAAACGGTCACCAGTTGATTTGTATTTACCCGAATCTCTTACAACTAAATTCTAACTATTTTACAAATTTCTCTCTATCGTATTATCCTCTTTTTCCGGTTTGTCGACACTATATATTTATGAATCTGATTTTTCCTTAATCAATTGGTATAATATCTACTATTACTAAACAAAATCAAGCCAATTTATTGTCGAACCCTAGCCGTATATATATATATATATATATATATATTATTTTCCACAAAACTCAGCCACTCTTAATCAGCTAGTGAGGAGTCATGTCGTCAAATGTCTCAGACCAGCTTCATCACCATGTTCTTAGTCTCTCTTCCTTCCTGTAATCATACTTTCTTCTTCTTATATGGTGTTGATCTCTCTCTTGTTTTCCTTATTATCTGCTCTTCATCTTCCCTCTTCTCAGTTCCATGTGATGGAGAACATGACCGTGAAGGTGAAGCCGGAGCCGTTGTATAGTTTCTCCGTCTCCAGCCACCACAGCTCAGCACCCTGAGTTGTAGCAGGCCACCAGAGATTCATGCCGTCCTTGTACGAGTTGTCGTTAATCATCGTCGACTTGATCCGAGCAAGTGAGATCACGATCTTATTCTTTCTTGCGACCTAAGCTTTGTTCTCTCAGTTTCAGTTAATCTCTTATCACCACTGTAGGGGGTGAGTTGCACCCATCTTCCAAGGCCCGAGAAACAGTAGGCCCGGACTGTAAAGGTTCAGTTAATGGATACGATGTTGGCTCGTTTCGCCCAACAGGACGAGATCCAAAAAGTGACTAACGCGCGCCTCGACACTCTGGCAACCGCCTCATTCCGGCTAACCCCACCGGAATACTGACCCTCAAGTCGGAGACGCCGAGGAGGCCATTCCTAAAGCAGATCTGACAACTGAGGCCATGAACCAAACCCTCGAAGGTGTAGACCCAACGACCAGCCAACAGATCGCTGAGCTGTAGCTCTCTCTCAAAGACATAAACTCTAGGATCCACCACGTAGTGACAGCTGCCCCGGAGATAGAACACGTCCTCGAAAACCCTTCGAAACTCTTTCTCTCGAAAGATAACCGCTGTGAAACTGAGACCTTACAACGGGAAGTTCCGCATCGAGCCCTACACCAGCACTACCGACCCGAGAACACACATGAAAGCCTTTCATATCGTGATCGCTCGCCATCAGCTCTCCCCAAAGGAAGAAGATGCCGGCAAGTGCCAGCTGTTTGTTGAGACTTTGTCCAGACCGTCACTATCATGGTTCTTTCGCCTCCCTGAAGGCTCGATCGACAGTTTCCACGATCTGTCCTTTCAGTTCCTCAAGCACTTCGATATGTTCTCTATCGACACATCTAAAGTCGTAGACCTGTGGAAGTTGTCCCAAAATTCCCACAAAAGTCTCAAGGACTTCATGATCTGATTTAAAGAAGTCCTGGCTAAGATCCACATCCCGGACAAACTGGCAATTGAAGCTCTCTGACTCAACTCCGATTTTATGAAAGACCTCACTCCCAATCCGACCATATCCCTCCAGGATGCCCTCCATCGCTCCAAGAACTTTATCAGACTGGAGGACGAGAAGAAGGCTTTCTTCAGAAAACAGAACGCGGCCAAAAAGGGAACCAAAATAGGTGATACCGCGCTGGAGCCGCGACAGCATGCAGCCTTTAAAAGAGCCGATAGAAAGAAGGGCATCATCTATACCGTTTCCGAAGGGGACCATCCCGAAACTCCCGTTAGTCGGGAGCCGGGATGGAACGTCTAGGGACGTCCTCCCGACAAGTGAGATCCTCAGAAACAGTTGATCATTTAAACACAACAAGCGCCAAGCTCATACGACAAAGCAAAAACTGCACTTACCACAAGATGTACGGCCACGACATCATGGAGTGTAAGCAACTCCACGAAACTCTAGTGACAAGTTTTCTTAGCGGGAATGCAGAGGTCGAGCCCCCAAAGAAACAAAGGCAAAGCAAAAGCTGGAGCAAAAACAAGGACAAAAAGAAGAAATCCCAAGGGCAGCCGCATAACGACTCTTCGCATACAATAAAATAAGCCAAGCCATCCCCGAATGACGAGTCAGCATCGGAGGACGAGAAACCATGCTCCCCGACAAAAGATCATGACCATCCGAACGGGACCACCGTCTCCATCATCCGACGACGAGCAGTTTGATGATGATCTTCATAACCAGCTCAAACGCAAAGCGGAACTCGTCCGCCATACCTTGGGACTCCGTGAGATTCCACCTGACCCTGCCGATTTGTGAGAAACAATAAAATGCTCTAAAGCGAGGAAATTGTTGCCAGGAGATGCCAGACACTTGATCACCGCAAGCCCCCAAACGAGGTCTTTTGCTCCACATACTGACAATCAGACCGAACCTCAAGACCTGCGGGATAAACTTAATACGTTCTCAGTTGATCTTCGCGTGAATCTTAACCGATCAAGGCTCACACCGGAAACCAGCAAAGAGATTATTGGCCCAAACAACTTACGCTTGATTTTGAGTCGACCAAGCGGCTTGCAATCTCCTCGGCGAATCGGCGTAATGGGCGGATCGCCTCCTTGCAACGATTATGTGCGTTCAGTAAAAGACTCTTGCCGCAAGGCCCAGTCTGCAGAAAGCTGGCCAGTGATTCCGAAAAATGATCCGCAGATCACCTTTTCGGCGTCAGACCCAGCAGGGGTCCATATGCCGCACAACGACTCGCTATTGGTTGAATTTGGCATCGCCGACTGCGAGGTGACTAAGGTACTAATCGACACCAGAAGATCGGTCGACCTAATCTTCAAAGGGACATTGGACAAGATGGGAATTAACTTCCAAGCTTTGAAGCCATCCACTCGATCCCTTACAGGTTTCAACGGATCTTCAGAAGCGATGGTGGGGACCATTCGACTGGGCGTTCGCACTAAAGGGATTACTAAGAACGTTGAGTTCTCCATCATCGATGTCGAGGCCCCTTATAACGCAATACTCGGGACCCCGTGGATACACTCAATGAAGGCCGTCCCCTCGACTTACCACCAATGCATAAAATTTCCAGGGAACGACGGTAGGATAATGACATTCCGCGGCGACCAACGGGCAGCTTGAGATCTTCTCATTGCCGAAGTCAAATACGTAAAGCGGAACGACCACATCTACGTTGTGGCCAAACTAACTCAAAAAAATTTCTCGATGAAGGAGGAAGTCTTCAAAATCAACATAGACGACACCGACGCGACTAGAATCGTCCGAATCGGCGCTTTTCTCGACAACCCTGTCAAGACGGAGATCATATCTTTTCTTACCGATAACGCCTCCACATTCACTTGGAACATTTCAGATATGAAAGGAATCGACCCGTCAGTCACAACGCACGAGCTCAATGTTGACCCGACTTTTAAGCCAATACGACAGAAACAGCACAAGCTAGGACCCAAACGAGCCAGAGCCGTCGACGAGGAAGTTGATCATCTACTCACTGCTTGATCAATCGCTTAATTCCGTTACCCGGAATGGCTCGCCAACCCATTTGTCGTTAAGAAGAAAACCGGTAAATGGCGCGTCTGCATTGACTTCACCGATCTAAATAAAGCATGCCCCAAGGATAGCTTCCCTCTATGGCATATTGATCGACTAGTCGAATCAAACATGGGCAACGAGCTCCTGACATTCATGGACGCCTTTCCCGGTTACAATCAGATCATGATGCACCCAGACGACCGAGAAAAACGTCCTTCATCACAGATCGCGGGATATATTGCTACAAAGTCATGCCGTTTGGCCTAAAGAACGCAGGGGCGACTTACCAGCGCCTGGTAAACAGGATGTTCGTCGGGAAACTCGGGTAACGATGGAAGTTTACATCGATGACATGTTAGTTAAATCCCTACGCACATCCAACCACCTCAATCACCTGCGAGACTGTTTCAAGACGTTGAACCACTACGGCATGAAACTCAATCCGGCCAAATGTACTTTCGGAGTAACTTCAGGGGAATTCCTCGGCTACATTGTCACGGAGCGAGGAATCGAAACTAACCCAAAAAAAAATCTCGGCCATCCTCGAACTACCTAGTCCAAAGAACAGCAGAGAGGTCCAACGACTAACGGGACGCATCGCGGCGCTCAACAGATTCATATCGCGTTCGACTGATAAATGTCTGCCGTTCTACGACCTTCTCCGAGGGAACAAGCGGTTTGTCTGGGACGAAAAATGCGAGGAAGCATTCGCTCAACTTGAGGAGTACCTCACGACACCCCCCCGTGTTTGCAAAACCTGATCAAGGAGATATTTTGTACCTATACATCGCCGTCTCTCCAACTGCGGCCAGCAGTGTCTTAGTAAAGGAAGATCGTGGCGAGCAAAAACCAATCTTCTACACGAGTAAGTGAATGACCGATGCAGAAACCCGCTATTCAACACTCGAGAAACTGGCGCTGGCCGTAATCACTTCGGCGAGGAAACTTCGCCCTTACTTCCAGTCGCACTCTATCATCATTCTGACAAACCAACCTCTTAGAACCATAATGCAGAGCTCAAACCAGTCGGGTCGTCTCTCAAAGTGGGCAATCGAGCTAAGCGAATACGACGTCGCCTTCAAGAGCCGAGCCGCAGCAAAATCCCAGGTTCTCACCGACTTCCTTATCGAATTAACTCCCGAGCTTGAGCACGACCTAGTTCTTCCAAGTAAAAATTGGATCTTTCATGTCGATGGGTCAGCCACCAACAAGGGATCCAGGGCAGGAGTGCAGCTACAATCACCTACGGGGGAACTCATCAGGAAATCTTTCAGTTTTGGTTTTTCGGCTTCAAATAACGAGGCGGAGTACGAGTCCCTAATTGTCGGTCTTCGTCTCGCTAAAGCGGTAAAAGTGGACATACTAAGCGCCTACTGGGACTCACAACCTATTACGAGCCAGTTCAACGACGATTACGACACTCCTAACGATCGCATGGGCGCCTACCTAAAATTCGTCCAAGGTTTGGTTGAGGAATTTGAATTCTTTGAACTTACCAAAGTTCCCCGAGGAGAAAACGTGTGCGCATATTCTTTAGCAGCACTTGGCAGCAAGCTACGAGATCAAGTCAAACAAACTATCCCGATCCATATAATCGGGAAACCGAACATATCCCTCACAACCGAGAAGGAAATAGAACTCCGATTGGTCTCGATAGTCGATAGCACAGCGATCGACGAAGGCGTAGATGGGACAGTGACCGAAACACTCGAGCAAGACTGGCGTACCCCTTTGATCGACAAATGGGAAGCAAGACGACTTAAATCTCGCAGTGCTCGTTACGCATTTGTTAACAATACCCTTTACCGCTACACGGCAAACAAAGTACTCCTAAAGTGCATCCACAGCGAAGAAACCATACTTGTCATGGCTGAAACACACGAAGGAGCGGCTGGAAACCACTCCGGAGGCCGATCTCTCACTCTTAAAAACCGCAACATCAGATTTTTCTGGCCGACTATGAATGCGGACTGCGAAAGCTACTCCAAACACTGCGACATGTGCCAAAGGCACGCCCCGACTATCCACTGCCCAACCGAGACACTTCGCACTATAACGGCCCCTTACCCCCTTCATGCGATGGGCAATGGACATTATCGGTCCAATGCCGAGTTCCAGACAGCGCCGCTTTGTCCTAGTGCTCACCGACTAATTCACGAAATGGATCGAAGCAGATTCTTATGTCTCGATCACCGACAAAGAGGTCCAAGGCTTCGTCTGTAAAAACATCATATGCAGGCATGGTCTCCCATATGAGATTGTCACAGACAACGGTTCTCAGTTCATCACCAGCACTTTTCGCGGCTTTTGTGATCGATGGAGGATTAGGCTCAACATCGCCAGTCCCCGCTACCCGCAGAGCAATGGTCAGGCCGAGTCTTCCAATAAAACCTTAATTAACGGCTTGAAGAAACGACTAGACCTGAAGAAGGGACGTTGGGAAGATGAACTGGATGGAGTTCTGTGGTCCCATCGAACGACCCCAAGAGGAGCGACTAAAGTCACGTCGTTCTCCCTTGCATACGGGACCGAAGCGATGGCCCCCTCTGAAGTAAACGTAACGAGCGTATGACGCTCGATCATGCCACAGCATATTGAACTTAACAGTGATATGCTGCTTGACGGACTCGACGCCATCGAAGAAAGGTGCGACCAAGCGTTGCTGAGGATACAAAAATATCAACACCAGATCGAGAGGTACTACAACAAAAGGGTCAAGCCTTGGCAGCTCAAAGTCGGCAACTTCGTGCTCCGAAAAGTCTTCGAAAACCCTAGAGAATGGAAGGCCGGGAAACTCAGAGCTAACTAGGAAGGCCCCTACAAGGTCACTCAAGTCATCAAACCTGGCGCGTACCGACTCGAGACACAATCAGGCGAAGCAGTACCAAGGGCATGGAACTCCATGCACCTCAAGCGGTACCACATCAAAACGCAGAGCTAAAGATCTTCGCCGAGTAAATGACAGCAGTCACTTTTACTTGACAGAAAAAAACACACGAGCAAATGCGCCAGTCAAGCCACTTTTACCCGGAAAAAATGAACTACAATTGGCTTGATCCTCTTAATGAGGTATGTAGGCAGCCCTGAAACCGGTCCAGCCATAACCAAAAACCAACTTCCTCGAGAAAGTTATCCGCGAGCGAGCAAACCTAGGATTGACTCGTTAATCTCCCCCCGAATCAGCGATGTCAGCGCATTAAGTCGTCCCAGGCTCCAGAACATGTACCGGCACTTGCATCCAATAGTCGGGTATGTCTTGATCAGACACTTGCCCAACAAAGGGAACAGTATCGACGGAAAGTCGGTCGAGTAAATAATTTCCGTTTTCATTAATAACTTTCAAATGTGATCCGGCTAACCAAAAACTTTTTAAAGTTACTTTAATGCAAAATGGGTACCTTTATTTCTCTCGCAAACACCATCACCAGGTCTGATGGATAAAGGCCTCGAATCGACGGCTAAACCACTTTAGGAAGATCTGGCAGAAATACATCCATTAACCCTTTGCCAGCGAACAGCCAAACGGAGTTACTATGAATAATGACTATCACAACGAAATATTCTAAGTTTGCAAAACCGACTTACCGAATTTCGATCGTATAGTCGGTTAAAAATCATTGAATCTAGTCAGTAATCGACTAAGCAGATAAACTACGAACAAAATCCTACGATTTACGGAAAAACGACTAAATTTCCGTGTTCAGCTAACTATTACTAGCCTGCAAACGGCTAAAACAGAAAGTACCGGGAGTTAAACTCGATTAAAGTCAGTAATTTTCCTAAGTAAACATGAATTCGATCTGCGGTCTCGAAGACTAAAATAACTTGGCAAAAACGAGGAAAAAGGGAAAGAGAAAAAGGAAGCTCGATTGTATTAAAACATGAATGGTCTTAGTCCCAACAAAGGACTAACTGAGTACGTTAGAACAAGCAAAAGGCCTCGGAGGAATGAATCGATTACACAAAATCAAACAAAGGCAAACATAAAATCAAGACCGACTTCATTTCTCGGCTCCACCATCCTCTTCGTTCTCCGCGACCCCACGCTGCTTTGACGGCCCCGTCAAAGTGTCAGGAGTTTGGTCAGGCAAAGGTGCACTCTCGACCTCAGCCGACTCCTATACAGGCAAGGATCTGGCTTTATCGCTCTCGGTCGCTTTTCGATCCTCTTTGTTTGACTCGTCATAATTCGGGTCGACTTCCTCCTCATTCTCCTCCCCAGCCAGGCATACGTCCAAGGTGTCCTTGGCAGAAGGACGATTAAGTCCACATTCCACCCAAACGTGTCGACTCCGACTAAATTCTCGTCAAAGAACGGAGACTCCAAGACCAAAGGAGTGAGGGAGAGATCGGCTTCTGGAATACTTTCGACTTCCAACTGAGACCCTTGCTCCTCGAGTTCCTTTTCCTAGGCGAGAAAAAAGTCGATTCATCCTTGAGAGATCCCTTCGCCATCCTCCTTCAACATTTGGAGACATTTTCTGGTCCCGAAGGCTTGACTGTAGATACACCTCGCCGTGTCATACTCGTCGCGACGCTTCTCATACTCGCGAATCCTGCCGAAGCGACGGTTGCATTTCGCGATCATCGACGTCTCCACCCTCACCCGCTCTTGAGTGACCTCATAAGTTCTCGAGACCCTCAGTAGCCTGGTCTCCCTTACGAGTGTGCGGGCCAACACCTCTTTCTCCCTCTCCAATCCGGCCCTTACTCTCTCAAAAGAAGCGTTCTCTCGCTTAAGCTCCTCGGCCATCAACCTCGCCGATTCGAGCTCGCGCTCAAGGCCTTCGGATTTCTTCTGTTCGGAAGAGAGGCGATTGAATATTTCTTCTTTCTCTCGTTTAACTTGACCGACAGCTTCATTCCTTTCACGTTATGCCGCCTCAACAGCAGCCTTCATCTTTTCTTTGAGGGAGACGATGCAAGAAATCTTCACCGCGAGATTCTCCTCGGCCTCTCCCAACTGAGCTTGAGTCGCTTTGAGCTCTTTGTCATAAAGGCCGACCATGAAGTTCATGCTGCCGTAAGCTTATAAAAACAAAACTGCCATTTCAGAAGAAGAACCTCAAAGGAACGAGAAAATCGATACTTACAAGTGCTCATTGGTAAGCTGCGTCAACATAGGCCTCCTTGAATGCCAACTCCTCGACAGTGGGTTAGCCACAAGCCCCACCTTTGATTTGACGGATAAGCTCCGCGCACTCAGGACTGTTGCGCACCAACGGGATGCACGACTCGTACGAGAAGGAATCCTTGTCCTCGAACGAGATCCGAGGGTTTAGGTTGATGGCCAGGGAAGCCGACTCGACAGCCTGAGGAGACAGGTCGATCGGAGGAGACGAGTCCTTAACAAGGGAACCAGAAATGACCCCCTTGTTCTTTTTTTTTCTTCTTTCGTTTGCCAGCCGTCTTTGCGGAGACATTTTCTTGTTGGGTTGGCAAGGGATCGTCCGTCGCCTCGTCAGCAATGACGACATGCTCGTCGCCATTATCGTCCCAAACATCGACAGCACTAGGGGCGTTCTCACCGTCAGAGCCTAGTCGACTCTCCGCAGACTCCTTCTTTCTTTTCTTATTCTTTCTCTTCAGCGGTTCGACTGGTTCCTCACCAACCG
Source organism: Moricandia arvensis (assembly GCA_905132765.1). Taxonomy (NCBI): domain Eukaryota; kingdom Viridiplantae; phylum Streptophyta; class Magnoliopsida; order Brassicales; family Brassicaceae; genus Moricandia; species Moricandia arvensis. The sequence goes on along the minus strand of CAJHQP010000553.1, from coordinate 80,052 downwards.
CGGATTCTGAACCGGTCACCTCCCGACCCATCGAAAGATCCACCCTCTCTGACGGGTGAACCAGCCGAATCACCCTGAAGCCTCTTCTTGGCTTTCGAAGCTAGTGCAGAAAAATCGATGTTTACCCGCTCAACTTCCAGAGCCGCAGAGTAAGCCAATTCAGGGCCGGTCTCCAGCGTAGGATTTTCCTACCCATCCAGGCCCATGCCGTCGATGACACCCATGAGGAATGCCGCCTTCTTCTGCTTTACACTGGCACTGAGATCTGGCAAAACCTTCATCTTTCTGGCCCGATCCAACTCCCTCTGCTCCTCTTTTTTAAAGATCGAGAGACGCTTCTTCGAGTTTTGGTCTTCAAACGGGAGATTCAATGCCCAGGTACATGCAGGAAACAATTCAAGTTAGAACCCACCGAGACGACTAAGCTATGATAATAACAACACGACAAGAAAAATTTACCCTTTGGAATGCGAGCTAAAGCACAACAGGCTCTGTCTTTGCTGATATCGGGCCAAAGCGTATGACCCAACTCCACCAACTGCCGGGCGTTATCCAAGAAGTCATATCCGGGGAACTTCTCCGCGATTGGATGCTTAACTGCACGAGAAAAGGAAAAACAGTTAGATCAACAGAGTTAAGCAAAATTGATCAAAGGCGGAAATCTACCAAAAAATTGTTCCAAAGAACCCTAAAGTCCTCTGACGGAGGCTCCTCAAAGGAATACTCATCCGACTTCACATAGAAGTATCACCTCTATCAGTTGGGCGTCTTATTCGTGTGCCCAGTAATTATCTTGTACTTAGGACGCATCTTTGTCGTATAAATGTCGTACTTCTCTGGCTTAATCAAGGATAACTCCTCGAATGCCCGAACGCTAAGAGGCATCCCGATCTATGCGGCCAAAACCGTCAACGCGATGGCTAGACAATATCTGCCCATGCCGAGCTGCAAGAAGGCAATCTTCCGACAAAATACATATGAAGTAAATAGTCGTGGGATAGGGAACCGCACTAGCGTGTCCTTCTGAAGTAAGCCTCGTAAAGGCATTGGTATCCTCTTGGTGGCGACCAAGGACTTTATTCATTCGTCGGGATGAGGAACGTTATGTTCTTCGCGTCAATGCTCTTCAACAGCCTCTTGACGTTCTCCACGGTGGACTCAGTTCCCCGGATATTCTGCCACACCTGACCGACCAAGACCAGGGAACGTCTCAGTGCATGATCTAATGGAGGCAATTCTTCCGAATATTCGTGGTCGTGGAAGAGAATCGGCACAAAATCGTCGACTGGCTGTATCCTCCGTTTCGTCAGAGCTTAACGAATCCCCTTCTCCACGAGACGAGGACGGGGAGTTACTGGTTTTGGAACCGGCGGGAGAAGAGCTTCCCTCCTCGTCTACCAATCGCTTCTCCATGTCGACGTAAACCAAGGTTCTTTTAGGGGGTGTTTAAGTCGCCCCTATCCATCAACGCGTCACGATGGACCAATCCGAAGTCGTCAATAACCTCATTAGTCCTCGCATCCCTTGCCGGACTCGATTCAGCGACAATATCTTTGCATTTTTCCGTACGAGTCAGCTGGCAATCAGATCCCTTTCCCGACGACATGGCCTCCGTGAAGCGTATATATATATTACAACAACTAAGAGAGAGAAAGTAGAGAGAAGGAAGCGAGAGAATACTTGTGATAGTAGAGAAGAATGAGGGAATGACGGAGAGAGGCGTCTGTTTATAAAGAGAGGGAGCACACGCCTCCCGGGGCGCAATAATTAGGTCTAGAAGGGCCTAATTGGGCCTCTGGGTCGTCGAAAGCCCAACTTACCTGAGACGCTTTGCCTTCCCGCTGCAAAATCCCATTTTGCTTGTGGCGATTTTTGTTCCTGGTTAAACTTAGAAACTTGAAGAATCGATTTGAAACGAACCGAAGAGGAATTAGTCGAGTTGTTACGATGAAACTCAATATTTAGGGCTAACGACCAAACGACCCACAACCTGACTCAGAAACAAAGCGACTACAGTCCATGCTACTATTCTTGAACCCGACCAACAAATTCACTGGGATCGTATGCGACAATCGCAAGTGAACTGGGGGGAATTACTGTCGGAGGTGAGTTTCACCCATCTTCCAAGGCCCGAGAAACAGTAGGCCCGGACCGCAAAGGCCAAAACGACGTAGTTTTCAGCCGACTATGAAATCCAAAAAAGAGCCAAAACGACCAGGAGCCCGGTCATTTTGGTCGAAGCCCATTTCGACCGAGGCCCAAGTGGAAACCGGCTTAGGGCATCGGCGACAAACAACCTATAAAAGGAGGTGAAATGCCATTGAGCAAAGGGGGGACTCACACAAAAAACACACAGACGGCAGCTAGAATTAGGGTTCTTAACATGTTTTGTTCTAGTCGGTTTATTTTCACTTTCAGTATCTTTCCGGCGACTTAACGTTCGCCGGCGCTTGTAATTGTCACTTTTTCCTTTGTAAATCATTGTTAATCAAGGAAACGTTTTTTGTCATACCCACATTCGAGTTAGGCTAAGCAGTGAGAGCCAGCCAAACTCAGATCTAACAGCCACTTCTAATCGTGTTCCAACGTTGACGTAAGCCATGATGTTGTGAAGTCAATAATTATGGTTGTGTCTAATGCCGTGAAAGTGAAGTGGTTCTTTTTGGTTTCTTGTTTTCCAAGTTTCTCAATCCCTAGTTTTAATCATTAATCAAGTTTGATCCTTAATCATTTCTTATCTAGTGTGGCTTGGCGAGAAGTTGAGTTCCATGGCGAAACCCTAAGCTTTCTTGGTTTTCAAGTGATCTTGTTATTTTCGATATGTTTCATGTTCTACCTTATGGAAAATGTGAGGGTCTATTCCGTAAATCCCCTATCAGTGTATAATTTTCTCTATCGTATTTTAGATTTTGAAGCATGATCCGTCTCTTTTAATTGAGTCATGTTTGGTAGTTAGTGCATTCATTGTAAACCGGAACTAGGGGTTCATAGGATTCAACTGTTGATTGGATTGTGTGATGCTAAGTGATGTTATATATATGTACATATTCATATTTACGAGTAGGGACTATGTGTGGGGCGTGAGTTCAGAGATGTATGGGCTTCGACGTTACGATGGAGGGCGTGAGTTCAGAGACGTTTGAGTTTCGACGCTACTGTGTGGGGCATGGTGCATAGACGTTTGCATTAGACTCTACGGTGGACGGGGGTACAGAGACAGACTATACTAGCTACGCTTCGTGTATATATATATGAGGAGAATGCGGGGTGCGTGGATTATCTATGTGCTATCATCGCATTGTTTATTTTTTGTGATACTGTAGACATTGTGTTTGTTCATGTTAGAGCTAAACTTTCATAGTGAGAGTACTACTTACTTAAGTCGGTGGTTTGCGTATCTAGCATCCCATAACTCGCTGAGTGACTTCCCTGTTGTTCACCCCTATTTCATTACAAGAAAATGGGCCTATTACTACGGCTGTATTCCTTGTTAATTCGTCGTAATATTGACATTACGATGAATTAACAAGGAATCACAGTTTGTAGTAAAATGCTCCTCGTAATGGACGATTTCTCGTAATTTCCTTGTTAGCATTACGAAGAATCCATTTCGTCGTAAGACAAAAGGGACACATTCGTCGTAATTCCCTAGTAAAGTTTCATTGTAAATTCGTTGTAACGTTTCCTAGCAAAGTACTCATTTAATCATTGTATATTTTACGACGAATGTACATGTTCTACCTAGTCAATTCCTTGTAATATATTACGACGAATGAACAACGAAGTCTTTGTAAATTAGTTGTAAGTATTACGAAGACTTTACAAGGTATTCCTTGTATATTCCTTGTAAAGTTTACGAGGACTTTACAAGATATTACTTGTATATTCCTTGTAAAGTTTACGAGGATTTTAATTTGAATCTTTAATAATACAAAAATTAAATAGTTAGAAAATAAAAATTGATTTAGAATAATTAAAATTTTAAAAAATTTAAATCTGAAAAACTGAATTTATAAAAGTTATAAAATAGTATTTAAATTTATAATACAAAATGAAAATATTTAAAATAAAATAAAAATATTTAAATCTACGGGAGCTCGACGTTGTCGAAGTAGTTGTTTGAGGTCTCGTTCCCTCCCGGAGAATCTCCATGCTCGTCCACATGATCGGAAATAGGCGCTTGTCCGCTGAGATTCCGACATCTATCCTCCAATTCTCTTTGTAGAACCGGGTTTCCAACCGCCATGACGTCGAGAAGATCCTCTAGAGATTGCAAACAAACCTGCTGGTCATCCACCTGAGCCTTCAGCCGAGCATTCTTCTCATCTCGGCTAGAGTAGTAAGACGAAGTGGGCTTTGGGACGTCATTGACGGATCCTATGCCCATCGTCCGCCCCTTCTTCTTTGGAGCCACCTTTTAAAACAAATATTAAAAATAATTAAAAATAAAAGACTATAATTGAAATTTAAAAATTAAAAATATAAACATATTTTAGAAATTTACCTCTTCGAAGATCTTGTCGACCTCCTGCGTAGAAAATTTGACGGGCAATCCATCAGGAGACGCTTGGGTTAACTGCATCTCGCGCTCTTCAATCCGAGCAGCCACGTCGTGAGAGAGCTTCTCCGGCCGTGGATCTACAAAAGCCCCGTTCGCCTTTTGGTGAGTGATCTTAAAAAGCTCAGACTGAGATGACATCACTTCGGTCTTCTTAGCCTACAAAAGCATTAAAATGTGAGTTAGTAATTTTTCATATAAGATATTAATAATTAATTAATAATTAAGAAAAATTAAAATCATAAAATTTAAATTTAAAAAACTTATAATTCGTAGACGAACTCCGGCGTGAGGGTTTTGCCCAGTTGTGTGAAGTATGGGAATGTTGCCATCCGAATCCTTCGTCCTAGGGGAAGAAGAGCAATTGTTGGACTTACGGACTGAGCCGGGTAGCTTCCAAAATGCGATGAGGCCATCCCATACCTCCTTCGTGAGCTCGGTGGGTTTCACCTCATAGCTGTAGTACTCCCACTTGTCCTTCCAATCTGAGACGGTGTTTCAAAGGCGGAGCTTTGCTCTTGCAACAAACTCCGCCTTAACCCTCTCGTTGATTGCTAAGGACCAGTGCCACCTTTGCTGAAACAATTAAACAAAAACAAAATGCTTTAGAAAAATTAAAATAAATTATTAATTATTAAATAGAAAATTAGAAATTAAAACTCATACCGCGAAACATTTGAACAATGTGGTTCTAATGTGCTCGGGAGTCATACTCCAGTTGGGATGGGACTCGATGAAAATAACCTTTGATTGTGTCGGTGACGCTTCGTCCGACACAATTATGGACCCCAAACCTGAAAATAATATGAATTTGTTAGATGAGTATAACAAATATAAAGTAAAAAATCAAATTAATAATATTAAAAAACTTACCAATAAGTACCCTCCGGGGTATCGGGGTCCAGAATCTCCAGTCCTGCTCGTCCAGGCTGAGTAAAAGAAGATCCTCGACAGTATATATCGCGTATGGTGCAGATGGAGGGACAAGCAAATCCAGATGAACTCCGGCTGCTGGGGCAGGTTGTGGAGCCGGTGGAGGCGCCTCGTATGGAGGTGGAGGTGGGGGCATCGGCTGGTGTATCGGAGGTGCATAAAGATGAGGAGGAGCCCAGGATGCTCCATGTGTCTCCGGAACCGCCTCCGGATCAGTAGAAGAAGATGGTACTGAACTAGATGTCCCAGCTCTGGGAACAAACATATCCGAATAAGTGGGTCGTTTCCTATGTGCCATCTGAATTTAAAAAAAAAAAAATCTAACTAGGTTCTAAAAAATATTTAATCAATTTGTAATCACCTAATCTAATCAGGTTCTAAAAAATCAAATAATATTATGTTCCTTAATCTAATCACCTAATGTAATCACCTAAACTAACCACCTATTAACTACCTAACTAAAAAAAAAAACTTTAAAAAAATTACATACCTTGGAAGGTTTGATAAGGGAAATATGAGATTTGGGAGGAATACACGAGGCTTGCCTCGTGAATGAACCTCGGGTATATATAGATTTTCTTGTCGTTGTAAAGTCGTCGTAATGTTACAACGAAAGTACCACGCACGTGTTTTCATTTACGACGAATGTACCACGCGCCTGTTTTGCATTACGATGAATCTACAAGTTCAGTTTACGACGAATATACCACTCGCGTGTTTTCCATTACGACGAATATACCACTCGCATGTTTTCCATTACGACGAAAGTACAAGGCCTTATTACGACAAATGTACAAGGCCCAGTTACGACGAAAGTACCAGGCCCGTGTTTTCCATTACGACTAGTTTACTACGAACCAGGGTTCAAGCCCTGCAAATCAAATCCCTAAACCCCATATCACTTAACTCAATATATAACTTCATCTCTTTCACTCACTCTTCAACCCATTTCCCTCTTAAACCCTTAGCTCTTTTTTTTTGACAAAAAACTCTAAATCATTAATTAAATCTTTTTAACCGTAAACTCCAAATATATCACTATTTAAACTCCAATTTAATTAAAATTCAAACTCTAATTTAATTTAAATTTAAACTCCAATTTAATTAAAGTTCTAAAATCCAACCGAATAACACATATAACTGAAGTCTTACACATATTTAAATTTTGAGAACATTTGTTTACATTCATTCTAAGTCATTCGAGTCTTCATCAACATCAGTACAATGATCATCATCATTTTCACCAAAGTCGTCTTCACCTGCTTCATCTGTCATATCATCGGGAAGATCCTCATATTGACGGTTATTCGGGTCGATGAGAATAATGTCATCGGTTTGCTGTTCAGGTATTGCAACCTCAGTGATACACGCTTCTTCTTGAAAATGTGGTTCTTCTCCAGCAACTATTCGTCAACGAGGAGTAATTTTGATAGCCGCTAACCAAGTTGCTCTGAAATCTCTAAGGCGTGGGTATGGAATGAAGCTAACTTGGTCGGCTTGAGAAGCTAAGATGAAAGGTTTAAATTTGTTGTATCGTATTCTAGAATTGACATCGACAACACCAAATTTGTTAAGCCGAGTACCCATGTTCAGAACGGGATCGAACCAGTCACATTTGAAGAGGACGCACTTCAGCTTTAGTAACCCCACAAATTCAACTTCAATAATCTCCTGCAAAATTCCATAGAATTCTGTTTCGCCGGTCACACACACTCCGTAGTTACTTGTTGCCCGCCATTTTCCATACTCGTATGCGTGAAAGGTAAATCCTCGTGTGAAATACGTAGGTGATGTAGTCACCTTTGCTACCGGACCTAGGACCAAATCGTGAAACCATACCGGGTAATGTGGATCATCATAATCAACCTACAAAAAGTAACATTGTTAGAAATACATAATATACTAAAGTGTTTACAATAATAAAATTAAAGTACCTGAGTCTTTAACCACTTGACAAAGTGTTGATCTTTCCGTTTCTCCATTTCAGCTGCGGATATTCCTGGTATTGCTTCTTCAACTTGCGCTACAAACAAACTGAAAAAAGACAAATTTTATAAATAACATACAAACTATGTTTAACTTATAATTATATATAGACAATATATATTTACCTCTCAAACGAACGCGTCACTGCATCCTCGTAGTTGAGCAGAATATAAGTGTGGGCACTATGCTTATCCTCTTCACTAGACCACCAAACTTCTTTCAATTTACCACCAAACCGTCCCATTTGGCAGAAAATGTCAGGAACACCGCCAACTGCATATGTTGGGACGACTCCACCATCATCATATCTTCTAGGAACCCTCTTCTTAGTACGAACTGCTGGTGCGAAGTAGTATGATGTGAAGTGTGATGTTTCTGCAGTCAAAATCCCAACAACTATTGACCCTTCGACCTTTGCGAGATTTTTTGCTTTTCCTTTCAAATGCTTCATGAAACGCTCATAAGGATACATCCATCCGTAATGAACAGGTCCGCGAAGCAATGCCTCGTACGGGAGGTGGACAACTAGATGTTTCATGACGTCAAAATGGAGGAGGAAATATCTTCTCTAGGTTGCAGATTAAGATCGGAATGTTCTCATGTAGTTGTTGCATGACATCTTCCCTGAACTTGCGTGTGCTCAAGTCCTTGAAGACATATATTACAATTTTAAATAAAATATTTTACCTGCAAGTGATTCATGTATATTTGTTGGAAGCAGCTCGGCAAAAGCGAATGGAAGTAGTCGTTGCATAAACACATGACAATCATGACTCTTCATTCCTTAGAACTTTTGGCCTTGTTCAACACATCTTGAGAGGTTTGACAAATAACCATCAGGAAACTTCACTTCTGATGACACCCAGTTGAACAAAGTCGTCTTTGCTTTTGATGACAATCGGAATATGGGAACTGAAACTTTTCCATTGCTCTTGATATGCAACTCACTTCTCGAGCAAATATCAGGTAAGTCCAATCTTGACTTTTTGCTGTCTTTTGTTTTCCCTTGAACATTTAGTAATGTATTCATGATGTTCTCAAAAAAAATCTTCTCTATATGCATCACATCGAGGTTTTGTCGCAAAAGAAGATCCTTCCAGTAAGGTAGCTCCCAAAATATACTCTTCTTGTGCCAATTGTGAGCGACTCCATACCCATCAGCCATATTTGTAGATACATGCTAATTTCCTCCACGAGGAACAGTTTCCAAAGCTCCATAGTGATCAATTTACTGTTCGATTCGTTCTCCAATTAAATATGGAGGAGGAGTGTCTCTGACAAATCTTTTGTGCGTAAACAATGTCTTGTTTCTTCGGTATGGATGAGTAAGTGGAAGAAATCGACGAAAACAATCAAACCAATACGTCTTCCTACCATTCTTCAGTTGAAAAGCATCTGTCATTCCAAGACAATATGGACAAGATAACCTTCCATGTGTTGTCCATCCAGACAACATCCCGTAAGCAGGAAAGTCACTTATAGTCCATAGCAGAACTGCTCGCATCGTAAAATTATTTTTCAAGGAACAATCATACGTCCTCAACCCTGAGGACCATAAATCCTTCAGCTCTTGTATCAATGGCTGAAGAAATACATCTAGCGACCGTTTTGGATGCTTCGGACCAGTGACTAATATGGTCAAAAAGAGAAGTTCTTGTTCCATGCACATCTCTGGTGGCAGTTTTACAGCGTAAGAATGACTAACCATAAAGAATATTGTCTCCCTGACATTCCAAATGGACTAAATCCATCTGTGTATAACCCAAAATAGACATTCCAAATATTTCTTGCGAAATCTGGGTATACCGTGTTGAAATGTTTTCACGCTCTTGCATCTGATGGATGAGCGATCTCGCCATCCCTCTAGACATGTTCAGCATGCCATCTCATCGCTCCAGCAGTCCTCTTAGATTGATATAATCTTTTCAACCTGTCCGTAATTGGTAGGTACCACATCCTTTGGTATGGTACCCTATTTCTTCCACGTCCTTGCGGTTTGAATCGTGGTTTCTTGCAGAAACGAAACTCTTCTAACTTCTCATCGTCCTTCCAGTAGATCATGCAGTTGTCGATGCAAACATCTATCATATCCGAAAGTAATCCAAGACTATATACCATTTTCTGAATCTCATAATAAGATTCAGCTGACATGTTGTCTTCTGGAAATACTCTTTAAACAATTTAGCCCATGCATCCATGCAATTCTCAGGTAAATTATGATATGTTTTAATATTCATCATCTTAGCTTCTAAAGAGAATTTAAAGAGATCTTCTCTACAACCAGGGTATATTGGTTGATTTGCAGCAGCTAACATCTCATAAAATCTTTCTGCATCTAAGTTTGGTTCTTCAACAGCTTCACTTTCAGCAGCTATGGTTGTAGTGGTTTCAGGTAAAAATGCATCAGTAATCATGTCATGAACCTTATCATGATCTACCGTTGGTTCCTTCTGATGGTAACTATATTCGTTATACAGATGATATGGTTCTTGACTACTACCAGCATCCTGAAAATTACTATTACTACTACTAGCTTCATTTCCACCATAACCCTTTCCATGTTGAAACCAAAAATAGTAATGTGGTGTAAAGCCTCATTTTAATAAATGTTTCTATACAGTTTTACTACGGGAAAATTTTGAATTCTTGCACTTTCGACAAGGACAAAACATCTTACCACTTTTTGATATTTTAAAAATAAGGATTTATATAGCTGATTTTTACATATTTTTTTTTGTTTTGAAATTATTATGATGTTAAAAATTTAAATCATATGTTTTAAATACATATAGCATTGATATTATGGGAAAATTGTCAAAAATAACACTTTCCTTTTACCACTTTTCATTTTTACATTAATCACTTTTACCCTTACTTTTTAAGAGGAAAAACACACTTATAACCCTTGGGTTAATTAATCTAAGATTTAGGATTTAGAGTTGAGAGGTGGGGATATGGTGGGGTAGAGTTTAGGAATGTAAAATTTAGGATTCTAATTGATTTTTAAAAAAATTCCTCTTACAAAAATAATATTTATGAAAATGTCTCTTTAATGAAGGTAAAAATGAAAAGTGGTACAACAAAAGTGGTAAACTTGAAATTTTCCTTTGAATATTTACATAAATTTTTTCCATTAAACCTTTCTTTTGTTGGTTAGAAATTTTAATTTTATTTTTTAAATATTTCAGTGTCGGAGTCGAATTAATTATTTTTGGATTTTTTTGGATTTTTTTTATATGGAAAATATTACGTCATATTAAAATGTTGATTTGACACATTTTTGTTGATGATGTAAATTATATACGACATTAAATTTTAAAATCGTTTGTATGTTTAGTTCATATTTTACTGATTCCTTTTAAATAGTTCTTTAAATTTTATTTTCCTTTTTTATTGGTTCATATTTTAATGTTAGTTTTTCAAATATTTAAGCACCAGTTTTATTTAATCATAGTTTTTCTTATTTGGTATTGATTTCAATTTTTTTTGAATAACCAATTTTTGTAAAATTGACATTTTGAAATTAGAATTAAGATGATGACTTGTCATGTTCTTATTACTGGTTTTATATGATTTGATTAGTTCTTTTAAATCATATATGGACGCTCTTACTTGCTTTATTGAAAAATTTAACTAAATCTAGGAAACACATATCCAGTAACTTCATTTCGTGATATGGATTAAATATTTATGAAAGTCATCATTTAGATAGTTTATTATTTATGACCATAGCTTGTAGAAAATCTTGTAGACTATATCCACCTTTAGGTTTACTTCATAATAGCCTATGAAATTATTATTGTAATTACATCTACAATTTGTGTCAAAACATAATATAAAGTGTTGCTTGAATTGTAAATGTTGATGATAAAAAAATCTCTTTATTATTTATGACCATAGCTTGTAGAAAATCTTGTAGACTATATCAACCTTTAGGTTTACTTCATAATAGCCTATGAAATTATTATTGTAATTACATCTACAATTTGTGTCAAAACATAATATAAAGTGTTGCTTGAATTGTAAATGTTGATGATAAAAAAACTCTTTAACCCATGTTGATTGATTAAAGCAGTTACCGAATCATAAATATGATATTTGTGTGTGTTTTTAACATATTTTAGAACATAATTTCTAAAAAACTCTTTTGACACATTGATTAAAAAGTTAGCATATGTATTAAATTAGTTTAATTTACTTTTTTTCTAGTTTGTTTTCTTTCATTAAATAAATAATTTATTTTAGAAATTTTGATATTTTACGAATATTAAATTATAATGCTGATTTGACATATTTTGGTGTTTTGAAATGATATGTGACACTAAATTATAAATCTTATGCTTTTAATACATATAGCAGTGATTATTTACAAAAATAATTTCTTTTAAATTTAATTTAATTTTTTTGTGGTTAAAATTTTTAATGTTAATTTTATTTTTAATTTTAATAGTAACATCAAATGTGAAAAGTCCCTCCTCGAGGAGAACCAGTGACCTATTTGAAAAAGCGCATAAACAGCTAGACCATATATTCACATTAAACTTTGATTTTCTCATTAAAAGCTATTTCCAACTCAAACGTAAAAAACGCTTGAGCTATTTATCATATGTCATTTCATTTGATGATTAAGAAAGTGTATTCTATTTTTTGAAATTATAGTTTGTAATTTTATTATATAATTTCTTATATACAATCGTGTTTCATGTTTATGTTTGTGAACATTGTAATCTAACTAAAAAAATATTCATAATATGTTATAAAAGAATTAAAACATTTTTACTATTAAATATTAGTCATATTTCTCTTTTTGTCTGTATATACAATTGTTAAGAGACTATAAGATTATATTAATTACTAATTTTACGCAGTTGTAGTAAACTATTCATATACTATATTCCGTGTCCGCAAGTGTTTTAGCCTCGAAGTTTTAGCTTTTTACCCTTTACCTACTACGCGAAAGGTTAAAACCGACAAAAGAAATATAAGCTAAACGTCACTAACTTTTTTTTTTTTTTTGTTTAACAACGTCACTAACTTCATTTTCATAATATACTTTCATTTCCATATTATATCAAGAAATACTCTACGATAACATTAAAATGTTTTTTACGATAAATATAGAGTCAAAATAATCAAAATATAATATATTAAAAAGGCAAAAAACACTTATATCTCTAATATTAACAATTATATACTTAATAATTAGATTTGGGGTGGAGTTTTGGAGGGAGAATGAGATTTAGGATTTTTTCATAAATATATAATTAAAATTCCAAATTTAACAATTTTATTATATTCTCAACAAAAAACTAATTTTATAGTTTTCAGATTTCAAAATAAAAGATAAAAAATATTGAATATATTTTTTTTAGAAAAAAATCGAAAAACTGTTTTGATTTGAATAAATTTTATTCAAAAATAAAAATAAAACTTTAGATTTTTATTTTTATTATTTTTAAGTATTTTTTATATGATACTTTCTTTGTTTCTTAAAAAGTGTCATTTCATCTTTTTTCTTATTACATAAAATACAATTTTAGAATTCTAATGCAATTTCTATTTATTTCGAGCTTAATATTAATTGAAAAATGCATTGAACTTATATATAAAATTATTTATCTCAAATAATATTTGTTAAATACATGTTATTAGTGAAAATATAAATACATTTCAATGAATTTTAAATATGTGTGAAATGTGTTTAATTGACATTTTTTTATAAAACGGAATGAGTATAGAGTAAGGGTATAATTATTATTTACCTTTTTAATGAAACTTTTTTGTTCATTTTTCTACGTGTGTTTTTGGTAAAAAACATTTTTTGGTTGTTTTTGGGAAATTTTCCCTATTAAATTTGCTATTTTATTAGTTGTTATCTGATATTTAGTTAGTTTGCAAATTAACCCTTGTAGTTATATTGCAATTGGTTGATAACTAGGATTAAAAATAAACATCTCAAAATAAATTAAAAACGTGATAATGAATGTGTCCATATAGATGAAAATGGTGACCGTTACTTTTGTTTGTTGAGTAATTATGGGATACCTTAGTTTTATATAAATGTGAGCTTGTAATCTTTTTCAACTCCACTGTAAAAGCACACCTATTGATACAGTGATCACGGAGATACACCTATTTGGTTCGGCGTCTACTTATCATTATGTTGACATTTTTCATGTCTTGACAATAGTGTATATTGAAAATAATAGACAAACTATTTTGTGAATCAATAGATCGATAATAAACTATTTTTGAAAAGAAAAAGAAACTATTTGGCGGCTCCATATATGAGCTTCATGCGGTATTTATAACGAGTGCACATTCTGAAGACATTGAATGCAAAGCCATAGAACCACAGAAACAGAGAGAGACCAATCAAGCAAAATTTTCTGCAATCCTTGCAGTTCAAAACTGCAACTCAATTCGCAATAAGATCCACAGAACACTAAACCAAACAACACTAAAATTGGGACGTTCGAAGGAAAACAATTAAAAGAACCAGCTTAGTCGACTTCCTCAATCTTGGGACCAGCACCTCCAGCAGCAGGAGGAGCTTCGTCATCAGCAGGACCACCTGCTTCACCACCAGCTCCTTGGTACATCTTAGCTATGATCGGGTTGCACACACTCTCCAACTCTTTCATCTTGTCTTCAAACTCGTCTGCTTCAGCCAATTGGTTACCATCAAGCCATTGGATTGCCTCCTCAACTGAATCCTCAATCTTCTTCTTGTCTGCAGCAGGAAGCTTCTCACCGATCTTGTCATCACGGATTGTGTTTCTCATGTTGTAGGCATAGTTCTCAAGAGCATTCTTGGCTTCGACCTTCTTCTTGTGCTCCTCATCCTCAGACTTGTACTTCTCAGCTTCTTGCACCATCTTCTCGATCTCGTCCTTTGACAAGCGACCCTTGTCGTTGGTGATCGTGATTTTATTCTTTTGGCCAGTGGTCTTGTCCTCGGCAGAGACATTGAGGATGCCGTTTGCATCAATGTCGAAACACACTGTGATCTGAGGGACGCCACGTGGAGCAGGAGGAATGCCAGAGAGCTCGAATTTTCCAAGAAGATTGTTGTCTTTGGTTCTAGCTCTCTCACCTTCGAAGACTTGGATCAACACACCTGGCTGATTGTCTGAGTAAGTGGAGAAGACCTGCTCCTTTTTGGTCGGGATTGTTGTGTTCCTCTGGATCAAGGTGGTCATAACTCCACCGGCGGTTTCAAGACCAAGAGAAAGAGGAGTCACGTCCAAGAGAAGAAGGTCTTGCACCTTCTCATTGCCTTCACCGCTTAGAATAGCACCCTGAACCGCTGCTCCATAAGCAACAGCCTCGTCCGGGTTAATGGACTTGCAAAGCTCTTTACCATTGAAGAAATCTTGGAGAAGCTGTTGAACTTTTGGGATACGTGTTGAACCTCCGACAAGGACAACATCGTGGACAGTACTCTTGTCCATCTTAGCATCACGTAGACACTTCTCTACAGGCTCCATACACTTCCTGAAAAGATCCATGTTGAGTTCTTCAAACCTAGCACGGGTGAGGGCAGAATAGAAATCAATCCCCTCAAATAAAGAGTCAATCTCGATGGTGGTCTGTGCGGTGGAAGAAAGAGTCCTCTTTGCTCTCTCACAGGCTGTCCTCAACCTCCTCAGAGCTCTCGGGTTACCACTAATGTCCTTCTTGCTCTTCCTCTTAAACTCTTGAACAAAATGGTTAACCATCCTGTTGTCAAAATCTTCACCACCAAGATGAGTGTCTCCAGCAGTAGCTTTGACCTCAAAGATACCTTCTTCAATGGTGAGAAGAGAGACATCAAAAGTACCACCACCAAGATCAAAGATCAAAACGTTCTTCTCTCCAACACTGGTGGCCTTCTTGTCAAGACCATAGGCAATGGCAGCTGCAGTGGGCTCGTTGATGATACGCATGACATTCAAACCAGCGATGACACCAGCGTCCTTTGTGGCTTGACGCTGAGAGTCGTTGAAGTAAGCGGGAACAGTGACGACAGCGTTCTTGATGGTGACACCAAGGTAAGCTTCAGCGATCTCACGCATCTTAATGAGAACCATGGAAGAGATCTCCTCGGCGGCAAACTGCTTCTCTTCGCCTTTGTAGTTGACAACGATCATGGGTTTGTCGGCAGGACCAGGGATGATCTTGAAAGGCCATAGCTTCATGTCGCTTTGGACAGATGAGTCACTGAATCTCCGACCAATCAATCTCTTTGCATCTGTTACAATTAACAACAAAGAAGCAAAAATCAACCCAATGGATTCGATATAAACAGCACAGATCTAGATCAGAATATACATGATATCGTATTAATAATAAAACCCAATTGTGCAACTATAAACCCTAAAATCACAACACATATCTAAATCAGAATGAAGCGTCCTAGAGTCTTAAGACACAGGTCCTATGATCGAATCCGTTAAAATCAAAATCAACAAAGGTAATGAAGAAGGTTATTATTGAACCACATCAGAGAGATTGACATACCGAAGACGGTGTTGACGGGGTTCATGGCGACCTGGTTCTTAGCGGCATCACCAATCAACCTCTCAGAGTCGGTGAAGGCGACGTAGGACGGCGTCGTTCTGTTACCTTGATCATTAGCGATGATCTCAACTCGGTCGTGTTGCCATACTCCGACGCACGAGTAGGTCGTTCCGAGGTCGATTCCGATGGCCGGGCCTTCTCCTTTGCCAGACATTATAACAAACCAACTCAGAAAAGCTTTAACCCTGAAACAAGCTTTCTGCGGCGATGAGCAAATTAGGTTTTGAGTTTATTGTGCGAGAGGGAGAGAGCGTAAGGTTTGCCCTTCTTTATATACGCACTAGGCTTTATGTTTCCAGAATGTTCTATGAAGTTTTCTTCACCCTTGAATCAATCCGACGGTCCTAAAGAGACTTGATGCCTTTTTTTTTTTTCTTATTCTTTTACGAATATGGAAAGTTGCTAAGAAACTTGCATATGTTTTTGAATAAACTAACAATTTTTTTTTCTTAATATTTTTCTTTTTTAAATCTTTTAGTTACAATAATGCAAGAAGAAGAAAAACAACAAAACATAAAAACAAGTCTAAATACACAAACTTTGTAATGGGTTCGAAAAGATAGAAATCTAAATCCAATTAGACCACAAAAGAGGTCCGAGACCTGGACACTATGAACTTTAATCGCCACCTCTTGAAAAAAGACACCATCGCCGAGTATCCACCCAGCAAAATTTTAGATAAATATTGGACTCATAGTGGATCTCGGTATTTAAGATATGAAAAAAAGACAAAATACCAAAAATTGATCCATTACATTTGTCTAAAATTTTATAAAATAACCAATATTAAACTATTAATAATTAAAATTAAACATTTTTACACTTTAAAATTGACATTTAAAATTTCATATTACTTGAAAAAATGTTATAAAAGTAATAATGAAGATTGCTAACAAAAAGACATTTCAACTTAATCATTAACTAAAATATAGAAAATAGAACACATGAAACTATAGCTTTAGATAATCATGTTTTTTAATTCAGGTATGAAATAGTTCTTATCAGGTTCGGTTCTTTTCAGGTTCGGTTCTATTCGGATCAGTTCTTTTTTGTTTCGATTCATTCAAGTATAGCAATTTTGGACACAACAAGTACTTATAAATTTTCGATCGGTTTCATGTCGAATATTTTTAGGTAGATTCCGCTTCGGATTTTCAGGTCCGGTTAAGATGCCTAGCCTTACGCAAAGCCACCGTGAACGATAGAGGCAACCACGCTTGTAAGAAACCGAGAGTCCACCATTAGTTAAAGACCATGAAAGAAAAAGGTCAAACAAGAGGGGGAAATAAGGGGAGGAAGAGATCTGGTGCTGAGATGGTCAGATAAAACTGTTGCTATAGTCAGCCGCTGCCGAAAGCTGCTTTCAAGACCCATCGACGCCCTTAAATGATTAAGTTTACTCATCAACTCTGGCAGTTCAAGCACCACCATAACCACTGCCATAATGAATCATCCATTTCCCATTTCACCAACGGTAAAACTCCCGAAACCTCAAGAAGACATAGATGGAAGAAAAATAATTACACAGATGATGCATGCCGGACCTTGTTCTCTAAAGAACGAGAACATGCATGACCACCGCTCGAAAAGACCACCAGCGACGACGCTGGAGACACTGCAAGAAACAAGAACCCCGCCACATCTAAACTAGAAGAAACCCTACCAAAACGAAGATTAAGCACATGCCAACAAAGAAAGAAAATGAATGAGGCGAGACCCTCGCAGTAACCAGAGAGAGCGACACACTTTTTAGTTGTTTTTTGTCTATTTTACCCTTTAGTTAAATTTTCACTCTCACCATTTGTCTTTATTAAATGAAGTACAAAGAAAAAAAAAGTAAAAATTATTAAACAAACACATGAACACATTCTTTTTCTTTTGAATTTATTTTACCTAAACACATGTTTTTCTTCACTTTCTTCTCGCACATCTCCCTCTCCTAAACATTTAACTAGCTATCTTTGTACACACAACCCAATTCCAGAAGTCAAACAATATTTTCTGAATCATCGTTCACAAACACCCATATATCCCTGTCCATGCTACTTCAAAGAAGGAGATATGCAAGATAACAGAAATACTTGTTCACCACTAGCCATCCACAAACATCAATGTTCGTTTGTATAAAATGATATTTACATTTTTCGACTATAACGTGTTGAACAAAGCTATAACGTGTTGAACAAAGCTGAAAACTTGGCTGATGAAAGTTGTGGACACAAGCTTGTGTCCACAACTCTGACATCCACAACTCTCTATCTATCACACTTTTATTTATATCCACACACATATCTTCACCGTGTATAAGTTTTTTCCGTTTATAGTTTATCTTTGGCTCTTGGAAATCAGTTTAACTGTTGTATCTTCATCCTTTAATCTTAACCAATTTTATCTACATACATGTACATGCATTTTTGTCCATGTATTTGTCGTCCACGTTTCTCTTGTCCACGATAAATTCATCCACAATTTTCATTCATATTTTATGTGTCAATAATAAAATATAAAATATATATCATAATGGATGTTGAAATAAAGAAAATGAAAAATTATAATTAGTTACATTAATAAAAGTTTATATATATATATATATTGAAAATAAAATAAATAGCTAAAATAAACATAAAGTGATAAAATAAAAGTGTAAATTGCCAAAGGGCAGAATGGTCAAAAAAAAATTTGAGAAACACAAATTGTGCTTCTCAAGTGGAAAGTGGCTCTAAATGTTAAAGAAAAGATAAAAGTGGCTTAGAATGTAAGTCACTCTAACTTTATTTGGACTATCATTTTAAAAAGTTGCTTAAATGATTTTCGTATAATTATTTTGAATTATGTAAAATATTCTAAGCAAAAAAATATATATCAAATAGATATATTTATATTTTCTCTAAGATTGCATCTGAATAAAATATTTTCATGTCTTTTTTATTTAAAACATTAATGTAAATTTCATTTTTACTAAAACATAACTTTTTAATATTTAATTAGTTTTGTAATTATTGTTAACCCCATCTACAATTCTGTATTAAATTTTTAATATTGATTTAATACAAAACTTTCGATTAAATTTTTGATCCCTAACTATTAAGATTTTTCAATATAGAATTTTATGTCATTTATTTTAAAATATACTATCAATATGAATAATCTGTCTACAAATACTATTTAAAAAAAAATGGTTTAGTGTAATTAAATATAATGGTATATTAATTTTTATATTTCATTAATAGGAGTATATATTTATGTTTATTTTTGGTCTGTTTATTATCGAATGTAATGGTAGGTTTAAATTCAGTTATGTAACGTGATGTATGATAGACGAAAGATTGGAATGATTTTTTTAAACTGAAAATAATAAGAGAAAATAAAAGATTAAATGGAAAAGACAAACCCTATGTACTATACTTTTTGGTTTAATAATTTAAGTGAAATGAACGTTTAATGAATTAGACGTAGTATAGGTTATTAAGTCAAAGATTAAAATCATACGAATAATTTGATAAACATATATGTTAGTGCCAAAACCTAAAATACATGTATATTTTTAATGAAACACCTAATTTTAATGTTAAATTGAATGACATTTATGGTAAGTAGCAAAGTGGGACAATGTTGGTTTTAAATAGTGTTCATCCTCTCGTGAAAAAATAATTAGTGTTCATCCCTTATATATCAAAAAGAACATTTTTAATAAATTACTTTTAAAGTATATTATATTTACAAGATTGTCATTATGTTGATGTGTCAGCACAAGAAAGTTTATCACATATACCATTTGAAAATTCATCTCTTATTAGATTAATCACATTTTATGCCATTGGACATTCCTTATATATTATTAACATTATTAACACTAACATTAATCTATTAACATAATAATATATTTACAACAATAAGCACTTGCTCTTTTAATGTAATCTTTGATTCTCTTCATTCCGTAAACTTCTATTATTCTCACCAAAAACTAAAAATAATAGTCTTTTTGCTTCTTCGTTTCCGGTGAAAACAAGTTCATTCACCATCGCTATGTAAGAGGTCTTTCCAAAATATAAATATAAGGTCTAGGTATCGGATAAGTTCAGTGGAACTTAGGTTACGTACAAGGTCTATGACCATGGCTATGAAGGTGTAAGGTCTTTTTTTTTATATAAGATCTTTCTTTTGTTTTTAATTATGTTGCGATTGTTAATCTGACATAGATTATTATATCTAGAAAAACTTGAAATTATGATAAAACAAAGTTAGGTATGTTAGAGGTCTTTCCAAGATCAAAGAATTTTGATTGTCTATGTATCAAAGACATTGGAATTGTAGAATCTTGGATTGGTGCATGTTAATTGTGTTATAGACTAGGCGAGTTTGTGAGATGTCAAGTTATAAACTGATTTTTATAATCCTTAGAAAAACTTGTTGGTTCATCTAAACATATATTATACTTTTAATCTCACTATCAAATTAATTAGTAGTGTGTAAAAAAATATTGTCCATTATTTCCTTAAATAAAAGCTACATAATTACATAATATGGTTAACCAATATATGACAATTATTGATTCAGAATAATAAAAAATTAGTAACAATTTTTGTATCCTCCATTATTTTTTTAGTTTTATATTCTTAAAATAAATTAAAAAATCACATTAAACATATATTAAAAATAGTTTTTTTTTCTTATATGCTATATTTTGAAGTTTCTTAAAAAGTTATAATTACTAAGAATGTTAAATCCACATTGAAACTTTTGTGATCAATGGTTTAACTTTTTTTTGTTATAAAAAGATACAAATGATCATAAAAGCATATAAATATGAAGTCTCATTTAATATATATATATATATATATATATATATATTAATATCGTTTAAACTAAAATATATATCACATATAAAATATGTTTAAACATGTTAATTTCAAACTTTGAATTTAGTAGGAAGCCTGAATTAATAAATATTCATATTAATAAAAATAATATTTTGTTATAGTAAATATAAAAATGTTACTAGAATCATATGAGTACAAAGCCTCAATTAATAAATTTTTATATTAAAATATATTATATACTTATGTCAATATCATTTAATTTTAATTATATAAGCATATAAAATAAATAAATGTTATTTTTGATGTATACCAACAAAAATGATTGTAAATAGAAAGAGGGATTTTTTTAGTTATCGGGTTACTCTAATTTATTTATATACATAATAGTTACTTGCTTCTCAATTATTTAATATAATACGTAAATGAACACAAAATAAATAATTTGTATATATAACTAATGTTTATTTCGTGCAAGCGAAAATATCCAATTTTATTTGATCTTACCATTTTAAAAATACAATTCTTTATGTCGAAATGAGATGGTAAATAATAACATCAGATGATATCATTGAAGCTCAATGTAAATTAAATATTTTTATAAAAAATCCACAAACATGACCTTACTCATCAGTCTTATATTGATGGTCCATGACTTAACGTTTGAGGACTTATGACATGATGTTAGAATAATCAAAATTAGTATTCAACGATTATTAGCTTATAACTTTCACTCCTCCCATGCGCGCGGATAATCACCTAGTGTTTAATAAAAGAAATACCATTGACAACTTAAAACAATAAATGTAAATTAGTGCATGCAAACTGTAATACTATTATGTTTAAAAATATTATATTACACAATTATTAATATGGTAAATATTAAAAGTATATATCATTAACAATATAAAACAAATACAGCTGAAACTTTATAAAATACTCGATAAAATAATAAATACTCTAAAACAATAAATAAATTCAGGAGAATTGCCAAATATGACTTACAACTTGATTTCAAATGCAAAAGTAAACCCGAAATTGAATCATGCAAAAGTAATCTAAAAGGTTACCAAAATTACAACCAGCCCCTTGTGAACAAACAAAAAACCAAAATTTTCTTCCGTTTCTAACCCCTGCAAGTCTTCTGTCCAGATGACTTACTTGAAAGTCGTCTAGTATAGTTCTTCTTAAAAATAATTTAAATTTTTTGTAAAAAATATTTTGATAAGCGAAAAATTGAAATCATGTAACATATGTTTTAAGAGATATAAATTAAGATATAACAAAAGTTAATTGTTTTCAACATAGATGAGTGAAAGTATTGAGTCATGATCTTCTTTGGTTTAGGTTTTGCCAACCTATGTTGTAGTATTGTATTTGTTCTTAGGGTTATATTTTGGAAAACATAAATGTTATTTCTAAAATTTAAAATTGACCTAAGTGTGTTTATTTATGTGTATAGTAAACATTATTTAAGTATAATTTGATTTTATAACGTGGTTAGTTAGTTAGTTTAGTCAATTTACTTTAGGGGTTAATTTAGGGTAGGGCTGGGACTTTTACCCGGAACCGTTTACCCGAACCGGATCCGACCCGAAATGGACCGGTTCGGTTCGGGTTTGGTCCTAGTCAATTTATCCGATGGGTATCAGTGGTGATTATCCACGGGTATCGGTTCGGTTTCAGTTTTTACCCGGAACCGAACGGGTACCCGTTTAAACCGAATTCTATGCTTAAAAAACATAGATTTGTATCTCTTGAGGATCGAATCCGGGTTGGATGGGCGAAATGACAAGGATAATACCACTAGGCTACTTTAACATCGTTGTATTTAACTACACATTATTAATATATATACGATTTCTATTATTTTTTCCTTAAAAAATAATAAATAAAATAAAAATTTATATGTAAATTATTTTATTTTGTAAAAATATATATGATTTACATAATAAATGGGTACCCGGAACCGATCCGGAACCGGTGGTACCCGATCCGAAACCCGAACCAAAATCTATTAAGTACCTATTGGGTATAGATTTCATTTATCCGAAAGACCCGGACCCGATCGGATCCTACCCGAACCCGATCCGAATATCCGAAGTCCCAGCCCTAATTTAGGGTATGAGACAACTTACTAGTAAGTCGTCTGGTGAATATATTTACGGGAGACGACTTAATAATAAGTTTCTTGCGAACTCTTTTGGATTGAAGTAAATACATGTCTGCATATAGCATCTTTAAAGCATATGCGTCATTTGCCACCCATGTAAGCCAGTATCGGTGGAGACGATCTGTTAAGTATGGAATTATCATAATTAGCACCCAATTCCAGCAGAGCTGGATACACCCAGACCTGGAGAGCTTGTATAAACTCATCAACAGTGTAACAACCCGAAATATCTTTGCCCTTCACAGAGTTCATCAGCACCTTAAACGCGACTCTCCCCCATGGATAATTCTCAAACCGTTCTAACTCCATCACTAGCCTTGCCAGACTAACCCTTGTAGCGGTTGAATACTTTCTCCCTTCAATGTATCCAATGAAGATGGCAAGGTACCCGAGCCGTTTGCGATCATCCCGAGACCACCCTTCGCATCTCTCAAGTGCTGCTATTATATGCTCAGTAGATGGCTCAACTTCGACATGAACTCCCAACATCCCCCAGAAAGAAGCAAACTCCTTTGTAACAACACACTTCGGTCTCTCAAGGTCCTCGATGTAATCGCAATTTAGACAAGTGAGGTTTTCAAACTCTAACAGTGAAAACCTCACAAGTTATGGACCAACGAGATTCCACAGCTCATAATTCTTCTTTATGTCCAGCTGGAAACCGAGCATGTAGTGAACCAGCCTTGAAGCCCAAGAAAATCCCAACTCTTTGAACTAGATGAAAACTCCCACCTTCGACTCCTTCAGTTCTTCATATTCGTCATCATGAAGAGCTTTCCTTAAACCAGTATACAACTTCGAACAATCCGTATGATACAAAATAGCTTTCATTGCGGGAGAGCTCTTCCCCTAATGTATGTAACCTACGGGAGAGTTTTGGAATATCCATTTTTTTTGTCTGCAAAACAATCAAAGACAACCATCTCAAACATGCAACCATCCAGTATACCATTTTAGTTATAAGTCTGGAAGACTTCCTAGACGACTTATAATTAACAGACTTATAATTAACTCGTCTGGCAATTCTTCCAGTTGAAAGACTTCCAGTAGAACATTTTTATAGCCGACCTGAAAATTCAGAGAAGATATAGTTGCCTTCGACACAGTGGTCATAGATCTTCAAAAATAGACGTGAAAAAAGAAGTGCGGTGAGAACGACGATGAGAACGAGTATATAAATTGATGGAGACAACGTTTTATGTTTATATTTTCCTCAATCAATCACTCGACACTAAGAAATATAACTTACTGGCGGCGGAGTTCAACGAGACGCCTCTGAAAGAAACAACGCTAGTGTTTCCTCTCAGATCTGAAATAGAGGAAGCGGAGGTGAGAACGACGGTGATAACGGTGGAGAAATATTGGCGGTGAGAACGATGGATTAGAGAGAATCAACGGAAATCGCCTTTGAGAGAAACGGCGTTACGGTTTTCTGAATTTCGCGAAAAAGTAAATAAAAAAACATTTATATATGTCCGGTAAATAATCCGGTTAGGTTTAAAAGTACATTGGTAAAATGGTAAAATTAAAGGTTCGGTCCAATTTGAACGACTTACTCGTAAGTCGTCTGTTGAATATTGTACATCAGAAGAATTAGTAGTAAGTCGTCTCCCGTAAATATATTCACCAGACGACTTACTAGTAAGTTGTCCCAAACCCTAAATTTAACCCCTAAACTAAATTGACTAAACTAACTAACTAACCACGTTATAAAATTAAATTATACTTAAATAGTGTTTACTATACACATAAATAAACACACTTAGATCAATTTTAAATTTTGCAAAATAACATTTATACTTTCCAAAATATAACCCTAAGAACAAATACAATACTACAATATATGTTGGCAAAACCTAAACCAAAGAATATCATGACTCAATACTTTCACTCATCTATGTTGAAAACAATTAACTTTTGTTATATCTTAATTTATATCTCTTAAAACATATGTTACATGATTTCAATTTTTCGCTTATCAAAATATTTTTTACAAAAATTTTAAATTATTTTTAAGAAGAACTATACTAGACGACTTTCAAGTAAGTCATCTGGACAGAAGACTTGCAAGGGTTAGAAACGAAAGAAAATTTTGCTTTTTTGTTTGTTCACAAGGGGCTGATTGTAATTTCAGAAGCGTTTTAGATTACTTTTGCATTTGATTCAATTTCGGGTTTACTTTTGCATTTGAAATCAAGTTGTGAGTCATATTTGGCAATTCTCCTGAAATTATTTATTGTTTTAGAGTATTTCTTATTTTATCGAGTATTTTATAAAGTTTCAGCTGTATTTGTTTTATTGTGTTAATGATATATACTTTTAATATTTACCATATTAATAATTGTGTAATATAATATTTTTAAACATAATAGTATTACAGTTTGCATGCACTAATTTACATTTATTGTTTTAAGTTTTCAATGGTATCTCTTTTATTAAACACTAGGTGATTATCCGTGCGCATGCGAGGAGTGAAATTTATATGCTAATAATCGTTGAATACTAACTTTGATTGTTCTACCATCATGTCATAAGTCCTCAAACGTAAAGTCATGGACCATCAATATAAGACTGATGAGTAAGGTCATGTTTGTGGATTTTTTTAAAACATATTTAATTTACATTGAGCTTCAATGATATCATCTGATGTTATAATTTACCATCTCACTTCGACATAAAGAATTGTATTTTTAAAATGGTATGATCAAATAAAATTGGATATTTTCGCTTGCACGAAATAAACATTAATTATGTATACAAATTATTTATTTTGTGTTCATTTATGTATTATATTAAATAACTGAGAAGCAAATAACTATTATGTATATAAATAAATTAGAGTAACCCCATAACTAAGAAAATCCCTCTTTCTATTTACAATAATTTTTATTGGTATACATCAAAACTAACATTTATTTATTTTATATGCTTATATAATTAAAATTAAATGATATTGACATAAATATATAATATATTTTAATATAAACATTTATTAATTGAGGCTTTGTACTCATATGATTCTAGTAACAGTTTTATATTTACTATAACAAAAATATTATTTTTATTAATATGAATATTTATTAATTCAGGCTTCCTACTAAATTCAAAGTTTAAAATTAACATGTTTAAACATATTTTATATCTGATATATATTTTAGTTTAAATGATATTAATATATATATATATATATATATATATATTAAATGAGACTTCATATTTATATTCTTTTATGATCATTTGTATCTTGTTATAACAAAAAAAAAGTTAAACCATTGATCATAAAAGTTTCAATGTGGATTTAACATTCTTAGTAATTATAACTTTTTAAGAATATAGCATATAAGAAAAAAACTATTTTTTTACTATATGTTAATGTGATTTTTTAATATTTTTTAAGAATATAAAACTAAAAAAAATAATGGAGGATACAAAAATTGTTACTAATTTTTTATTATTCTGAATCAATAATTGTCATATATTGGTTAACCATATTATGTAATTCTGTAGCTTTTATTTAAGGAAATAATGGACAATATTCTTTTATACACTATTAATTAATTTGATAGTTAGATTAAAAGTATAATATATGTTTAGATGAACCAACATGTTTTTCTAAGGATTTATTCTCTCTAATTCATCGTTCTCACCGCCAATATCTCTCCGCCGTTATCACCGTCGTTCTCACCACCGTTCTCACCTCCGCTTCCTCTATTTCAAATCTGAGAGGAAACACTAGCGCTGTTTCTTTCAGAGGCGTCTCGTTGAACTCCGCCGCCAGTAAGTTATATTTCTTAGTGTCGAGTGATTGGTTGAGGAAAATATGAACATAAAACGTTGTCTCTATCAATTTATATACTCGTTCTCATCGTCGTTCTCACCGCGCTTCTTTTTTCATGTCTATTTTTGAAGATCTATAACCACTGTGTCGAAGGCAACTATATCTTCTCTGAATTTTCAGGTCGGCTATAAAAATGTTCTATTGGAAGTCTTTCAGCTGGAAGAATTGCCAGACGACTTAATTATAAGTCTGTTAATTATAAGTCGTCTAGGAAGTCTTCCAGACTTATAATTAAAATGTTATACTGGATGGTTGCATGTTTGAGATGGTTGTCTTTGATTGTTTTGCAGACAAAAAATGGATATTCCAAAACTCTCCCGTAGGTTACATACATTAGGGGAAGAGCCCTCCCGCAATGAAAGCTATTTGTATCATACGGATTGTTCGAAGTTGTATACTGCTTTAAAGAAAGCTTTCATGGTGACAAATATGAAGAGCTGAAGGAGTAGAAGTTGGGAGTTTACATCAAGTTCAAAGAGCTGAGATTTTCTTGGGCTTCAAGGCTGGTTCACTACATGCTCGGTTTCCAGCTGGACATAAAGAAGAATTATGAGCTGTGGAATCTCGTTGGTCCATAACTTGTGAGGTTTTCACTGTTAGAGTTTGAAAACCTCACTTGTCTAAATTGCGATTACATCGAGGACCTTGAGAGACCGAAATGTGTTGTTACAAAGGAGTTTGCTTCTTTCTGGGGGATGTTGGGAGTTCATGTCGAAGTTGAGCCATCTACTGAGCATATAATAGCAGCACTTGAGAGATGCGAAGGGTGGTCTCGGGATGATCGCAAACGGCTCGGGTACCTTGCCATCTTCATTGGATACATTGAAGGGAGAAAGTATTCAACCGCTACAAGGGTTAGTCTGGCAAGGCTAGTGATGGAGTTAGAACGGTTTGAGAATTATCCATGGGGGAGAGTCGCGTTTAAGGTGCTGATGGACTCTGTGAAGGGCAAAGATATTTCAGGTTGTTACACTGTTGATGGGTTTATACAAGCTCTCCAGGTCTGGGTGTACCCAGCTCGGCCGGAATTGGGTGCTAGTTATGATAATCCCATACCAAACAGATCGTCTCCACTGATACTGGCTTACATGGGTGGCAAAGGACGCATATGCTTTAAAGATGCTATATGCAGACATGTATTTACTTCAATCCAAAAGAGTTCGCAAAAAACTTATTACTAAGTCGTCTGGAAAGTCTTCCTACTGGACGATTTAGTAGAAGATTTATAATTAAGTTGTCTGGAAAGTCTTCCAGCTGGATGACTTAGTAGAAGACTTATAATTAAATCGTCTGGAAAGTCTTCCAGCTGGATGACTTAGTAGAAGACTTAATTATAAGTCGTCTAGGAAGACTTTTCTTTCCATCTTTCTTAATCCATTAAATATCTAAGTTCATATCTTCTATTTATTGTAGACTACGGTGATCAAATTTGTTTAGAAAGACATTGGTGAAATGTTTCCAAAATGGGACTCTGATTTTAAGGACTCGGCCGCCGAGAACATAATTAAAGTCATGTTTTATCAGAGACCATGGAACTGGACCATGGATTGCTGGGAAGTCACCGGTGCTTGGGTCAATACAAAGCCAACAGTTGTGAGTCCATCGAAGAAAGCGATAGTTGTGGTGAAGGAAGGTAGTCCAAGACCTCAGAAGAAAGCTCGTAAAGAGGCTAGTGAAGAGGCACCTGCATAGGCTAGTGAAGGGGCACCTGCAGAGGATAGTGAAGGGGCACCTGCAGAGGCTAGTGAAGAGGTTCCTACAAAGGCTCGTTCAGAGGTGACTACGACTGTTGGTGGGATGACCAAAGAGGACATTGAAAGAAATTTCAAGGACATAGTTGATGCCTTGAGGGAAGGGTTTTGAACGTGCCTTAAGGAGATCAAACATCTGTCGAAAAGGGTGTAAGCAGTAGAGAAGAAGGTTGGTATCACCAAAAAAGGGAAATGGACATCATCTCAACACACTACCTCTCAACCTAAAGGGACATCCTCGCACAAACCCATGGTTAGTAAAGAATCCTCTCCCAACAAGAATGGATCTTTGTTGATATTGTGCATGTTTTGTTTTGGTTAATATTGTATAAACCCATCTTGTACATTGCAGAGTGAAAGTGTTAATGGGAAGAAGGATAAAACTCCAGATGTGTCCGCAGATGGGAGCCTTGTTCTATTGGCCAAATATACACCCACTATTTCGGATTTACAACAGGAGGATGCTAGATATCAGGAAAAGAGGGATGCTGCTTTGGCAATTGTCCGTGCAAAGAGTGATCGAACAAGGAAACTTGTTGCCCCACATCAATCTCCTTATACGGCAAACAACACGGCCAAAGTGATCATTCAAAACAAAAAGCTTTGTCCAGGCTATAATCCCTTTTCACCAATTGACAAGAAGAAATTGAAGGAGCTCGCCGATTGGTTGAAAACTGATCCGTAAGTGATTGCTTTTCCCATAATAGCTTGCTTTAGTTTAAAAAAACTTATTGATTTTCAACATTTTGTGTTTGCAGTCATTATAGAACACCTCTCGACAAGAAAACACGTACAAGTCCAACTTGGTGGTATCACACCCTCCGGACCTCAGTATCTTGGCTTGAGGACTGTGTAAGTCTTCTACCATGACTTAGAAGACTTACTAGATGACTTATTGATAAGTTGTTTGGTAAGTCTTCTACGTAGAAGAATTTGTAGACGACTTACCAGTAAGTCTTCTACGTATAAGACTTTGTAGACCACTTACCAGTAAGTCGTTTGGTAAGTCTTCTATGTAGAAGACTTTCTAGATGACTTACCAGTAATTCGTCTGATATCTTCTGACTTGTATTATTTTATATGCAGCATATGAATGCTTGGATTAATGTGCCGAGGAAGAGGTACGGCGCTAAGCCACAACATTTCAGAAGCGAGAGAATGTGCTTCCTTGATCATCTCTTTGCTCAGCAACAAAGATTCTACTACAAGGATTTTAAGGACTCGGAGCCTGATGTCTACGGTTTAGGAAGAAGACTCCCTGGTGGGGCGTGGAATTATTATTCAGGCACTATACCATCATTTTGACAATCGAACAAGTTGTGGGGGATGGATATTGATGATATTTATGCGCCAGTGAACTACAACAACACTCATTGCTATGTGGATATCGATCCCTAAGAGGCACATAGTCGTCTTGGAAAACATTCGTTCATGTATCTCCCTAGAAGAACTCGATGTGGTAACAAAGCCTTTTTCCACATAGTCCCTTATCTGCTTTTTGAGTGCGTTTCCAACGAACAACGTGACCAAGTATCCCTGGAGCCATTCACATATGAGAAACCAACCAATATACCTCCGGCCCGAGCTGGTGATTTTGGTGTGTATGCTCTAAGGTACATTGAATGTTATGCTCTTGGGATGCCATTTAATCAAAAAGACTTTTCTAAGGCCAACGAAAGGCTATGAGGGATAAGATGGCGGTGGATATATTTAAAGAGCTTCATGGCTAGCATGAGAAAGAAAACGTGGACAATGATGAAAACCTGGGAACGTATGATGTATGATAGATTAGGACTTGATTTGTATTTTTTGTAACCTGATGTATGTATTTGAATTTGATTTGTATTTTTTGTAACCCATCTGTATTTTTTTGTAACCCATCTGTATTTTTTTGTAACCTATCTTTGGCATAGAAGACTTTGCAGAATATTAAAAGTTAAGTCGTCTGGAATGTTGGATGACTTAGCTATAAGTCGTCTGGAAAGTCTTCAGTGCAATGACCTTTTGGAACCTTTCGGATAATATAAAGGTCAAGACCTTCTTAAATTTGTTAATACTGGTAGTGCAATTTGACAAAGAAGTTGACACATATAAGTTCATAACACAAATTCTTAATACATAGACTAAACACAAATTCTTAATACATAGACTAACTTTAAGGTCTTCTGGACGACTTACTTGAAGGTCTTCTGGAAGACTAAACACTAGACGACTAACTTGAAGGTCATGTGGAAGAATAAAATCTGGACGACTAACTTTAAGGTCTTCTGGACGACTTACTTGAAGGTCTTCTGGAAGACTAAACACTAGACGACAAACTTGAAGGTCTTGTGGAAGAATAAACTCTGGACGACTGATTTGAATGTCTTATGGACGACTTACTAGAAGATCGTCCATGTCATTTCTTACATTGTGGTTTCGTATGATCAGTTTCCTTGCACTTTGAGCATCTATAAACATTGTGTTGCTTCCGGGGTTTGCGTCCTCTTATCTTGGATAGATCCAAACAAGATTGCCATCTTGATTTCTTCTGTCTCCCCAGACAACACTGAACATCCGGGGGAAAGCATGTGCGTTCCTCAACTTGCTGTCCAACACAAGGATTTATACTCTGAGTATCCTGCAAACAAAGAATCCTTTGAGTACACTGGACATACAAGTGTGGAGATATGCAAACCAACATATGTTCCAGCAGCTATAGCATGAGAGCAAGGTATTTTCTCCACTGCATAGACACCACAATCACACTTTCCATGTTCCAAATCAACCACACAATCCATTTTCCACCTTTCACAAAGAATCGTCATCCATCAATTGGTTGGACCCTCATCGTATCTGCTATCTCTGATCGAAAAGCAAGCAAGTATTCAACACTCCGACTATGGTGAGTTGGGAGACTCAAAGCATCATCTCTCCTTTTCCAAAACCACTTTCCTAGCTTCTCCCTTATGAACTCAAACATGAACTGAATCAGAAATCCTCTAGCTCGCTTCAGTGCAGAATTAATAGATTCAGCGATGTTGCTTGTTTTTATGTTGTACCTGTCCCCATGACAATAAACCCTTGACTATAGGCTGACGTCGGCATTCTCCAAATACATTGCAAGGTCCAGGTTTGCACTCCGTATCTCAGCCATGTACCAGCACCTTTCACCAAGTACAAGAGATGTTTCCCTTTATACTTTTTGACAATATTATCTTGAAGGTGATAATAACATATTCCTCGGGTTTCCCAAGGAAACACCTTATCACACGCACTTTTAATAGCCGTGTGCTGGTCGGAAACTATCACCAGATGCTGCTCATCAGATACACAACTAGCTAATTTTTTGAAAACCCATTCCCAAGAAGGTTCATCTTCAGCATCTACGATCCCAAAAGCCAATGGAAATATCTGAAAATTCTCATCTTGTGCGGCTGCAACTAACATAACACCTCCATACTTCTCACTTAGGTGAGTACCATCCACTACAATAACCCTTCTCTGATACTTAAAACCTTTGATAAAAGCTCCAAAAGAAAGAAATAAATACTTAAATCTATTGATAGAATCAAGTTCTATTGTCGTGATAGAATCGGGATTTGGTAAGGAGATTTGCTCGAGATATGATGGCAGACGCGAATACCCATCTTTTGCTAATCCTCTCACCAATGTTTGTGCATATAACAGTGCTCTATATGAAGTGGTGTAATCAAGCGTCATGCCAAACATGTTCTTCATTGCATCAGTGATATGTTGCGGATTCATCCCATCAATGATTCCAACACTATCAATTAAAAGCCTACCAACATACTTCGGAGTACAGTGTCTCCGCTGAGCAATTCAGTCTCCCACTGAGCATGTATGTGCTTCCACATACTTTCTTACCCAAAACGTGTTTGTCCTATGTTTCACACTTGTTCTGATCTTCCATCCACAACCACTAATCTGACATGTTGCCACAAGGAGAGTTTTTGTTGACTTGTATATTCTGAAGGAGAACTTACGCCTCACTGCTGTCAACCGCAGCTCTGAAAGCAGTGCATCCTTGCTAACAAAACTCCGGTTGACATAGATACTGTTACCATTCAATATTTCTCCTTCAATAGCATATGTATTTTTGAATTTTTCAAAACACTTATTATCATCTACTTCCTCATCCTCATCTTTAACCTTTCCATAAACATTGTAATCCTCAACATTCTCGTCCGCTTCAACAACAATAGAGATATCAGCATTCTTCTCCCCATCATCCTCCTCCCCATCATGATATTCATCTTCAACCAAATCATCATCATCATCATCATCTTCAAAACATTTATCAGCTTCATCGGCTTCATCATCTTTTTCCTTTCCTCTGAAACTGTTTCCACCTTGCTACGACTTGATACACAAAGCCGTACTCCATGCATTTTGGTTATCTCGAGCAAGTTTTGAACTTGTCTATCACTTGTAACATGAGTAGGAGGGGTGTCTGGAGCCTGCATCATTTTTGGTGGTAATGAGTAAGTTATCTCCACAGATTATGTGCTCATGTCCAGGTTATAATCTTCTTTAGCCATTGCAACAAGTTCAGCATGTGTCGAACCTTCACTCAACCAAAATATTCTCGCTCCTTTGAAATTATCAACCACAAAATCCCAATAGCAATCTTTCAACAACCATTCTCCATACACTGCATGTAACTTACGCATCATCTGCAAAAATTCAAAATAAAACACATTAGTAAAAATAGAGAAAATGAAGGTTTACTAAACATTGACGCAAACGACTTACGGTTAAGTCATCTAGAAGACATAGACGACTTACTAGTAAGTCGTCTAAACAAGTCATTTTTGCAATTGACTTTTAAATGGGACGACTTACTTGTAAGTCGTCCAGCTTTGTTTGTTCAAAAAAAAAAGTTTCAGACGACTTACCAGTAAGTCGTTTAGGATAAACGGGTTATTTTTGCATTTGACCGAATTGTGTCAGATATTTGACTTTTTCTGGACGACTTACCAGTAAGTCGTCTCTAGGAAAACAAAAATTTCAATATTTTATTAAAGCTAGATGACTTATCTGTAAGTCATCTTAGGTTAGTTTGCAATTCGAAAATAAAATTTAACTTTTCCCAGACGATTTACTTGAAAGTTGTCTAGGTAGACGACTGTCGAGAAAGTCGTCCGAGATAAGCAAGGTTTGACCAGAATCTCGGAAAAAAAATCTAGACGATTTTTCTTATCCTGGACGATTTTCAAGTAGAACGAACGACTTTCAAGTAAATCGTCTGACTGGACGACTTTTGAGTAAGTCGTCTGACTGGACGACTTTTGAGTAAGTCGTGTGGGAAAATTTAAATATTTAAGTTTTATTTTCTAATTGCAAAAGTAATCTGAGACTACTTACAGATAAGTCGTCTAGCTTTAATAAAATATTGAAATTTTTGTTTTCCCAGAGACGACATACTATTAAGTCATCAAGGAAAAGTCAAATATCTGACACAATTCAGTCAAATGCAAAACTAACCCATTTATCCTAGACGACTAGGGTATTCTCTAGATTGTTTTTCTTAACAAACAAAGCTGAACGACTTACAAGTAAGTCGTCTGTTTGACCTGAAGACTTACCCGTAAGTCTTCTATAGCCAAACGACTTTTGGGTAAGTCTTCTACGCGAACAGACTTGGAAAAAAATTTCAATTTCATACCTTAAACCTGTGAGATGACTTCCTTAGCACACATAGTCTTCTCCAACCACCCAGAGCCTCAAATGAAAGTAACCCACCAAGAATAGCATGCTTGAATGGCTCTACCAACCATAAAAAAAAATTGAATCAAAAGCTTAAGTTTTTTGGATGAATATTGAGACAAAGTAAAAGAGATGTTGTTTGTAATTCATAACAATTGAGAAAGAGAGAGAGAGAGAGTGTGTAAATCGATTTTAGGTGCATTAAGAGTTTCTAATTGGTTGTTCATGGTGGTTGCGGTATTGATGGCAATGCCAATCTTGTAAATACTTGAAGATCATGATGTTGAGAGAGTAAAAAAACCAATTTCAAAAAAAAAAAAATTAAAGGCATTTTCGTAAATAATGTGAACATGTGGGGTATATATGATAAAAGAAAAATAAAAAAAAGAGAGGTTAGTTTTGTGTTTGACTTTCAATTTTGAGTCAAATTTGCAAAAAGCCAAATAAATTCGGTCTCGACTTGAACCGGTTCAAAATATGGTACTAATCGATATGATAAAAAGATATCACCGACAATTAAAAAAAATAGTGCATGTAAATTATAAAAAAATTGTGTTTAAAATATTATATTACAGTTAGTAATATGGTAAATATTAAGTTATATATCATTAATCTTATTAAAAAATATTTATTTTATAAAAATAAAAATAAACATCTGCACGGTTGCGCGACTCAAGTCTAAGTGTAGTATGTTTTTAAAAGAACTTAATGAATTTTATTTCAGTAACTGGGATAGATTGATCCACTTTAAATTGGTAAATATTAAGTGTGTAAATTAATCTCTTATTTAAAAAATGTATAACAAACAATCTATATTGGTTGATAAAACGATGAATTGAACTAAAATATTCAGTGGATAATATAAAATCAACGAAAAAATGGATCTAGGATTGAGATCTTATGGTTATCAGTTCAACAGATCTAACACATAAAGTAATTAGCCTCAGAACTAAAGGCATGAGCACAAAAAGAGACCCTAACGTATTAGCCTCAGTTTCCAATCTAAACCAAGAGATACTTAACTTGCTTCTCTCTTCCGGCTCCATGACCAACCAATATTAGAGGTCCTCCACAGCCAACACCTGCAACCAAACCCTTAGGCAGCAAACCCCTAAGACAAAACGACAACATCCTCATGCCACAATCTTCACTCATTTCGTAAGCTAATACTTAGGATTTATTCAATCTAAATTTGATAAAAGATAATACCTAGTTCTATGATAAGGTACTAGATGATAGATCACAAAATCCACTTAGAATTTAGGTTTAGGGTTTCGATAATGTGTACAAGAAGAAATGTGTAAAAGTATGTATAATGATGTTTTCGTACAAAAGAAATTTATCTAATTGACAATACAAGTAGAATAAAAGTAGAATACAAGTATCAATATAGTGGGTATATAGGAACAAGAACGTATGTAGGTATTTAAAGCATAGAATTTCTCTTAAATAATTTGGATCCCCTTCTTCGTTTTTAATTACTCCTTCTTTTATAGGTCTTCAATAGTATATCATAACGGCCAAGTGATCTCCGGAGACTATCAAGGATTTAAATGATCATCTTTAATGTTTTGACTCTCTTTCAGCTTAGGTTTGACCACGTGAGTTTGGAATGGGAAGTCTCTCGAGCTCTGGGTGAGCCTGGGCCTGTTTTCTTCTTTTTAGTTTTTGTGATTTTGGGTCGGACTTTTGAATCAGGTCTGGAGCGGGGTGAAACCCGCCTCTAACAATACTCCCCCTCCCCGAAAACGGCATGTCTCGAGTTAGCTTCTAGCTCGGGTGCAGGTTCCGAGCTGAATGGTATGCTTGAGATCGTTCGTTATTTAGGAGACTTAGGGTCCGGTTCGAGATTATGATTTATTTATTTTATCAAATGCTGATTTGATTATGTAGTGGGTGTAAATCTATGATTTGACTTTCCTTTCCTGGGAGTTGAACCGCTTCAAAAAGTAAAACATTCCTTTCTTTTGACTTTTCGCTTTCCTTTTATTGTCGTCATTGCCTCGATTCGATGGGAAGGGATGTTGCTAAGAAACTTGCATCTTATTTTTTTGGACGACAAAATGCCATTATATAATTCATGCTTGAGGAGGCCCGGGTAACTAGATCGGAATAGAATAAACAAGAAAACAAATGTTTATATGAAAGGATCTCGCTATCCTAACGAAATGATCTGCAGTTCCATTCTATCCACTAGTGATGTAGGTGATCTTGAAATATTAGAACATCTTCTTGAGATCTTTAATGTCCTTCAACTCCATTGAGAAGCTCGGCAAGAAATCATGATTCTTTTTATATGTGACTTTTCTATTTTGACTATCCTTTAAAAATTTCTTGAATGATTTTTTTATAATTACTTAAATTATTCTAAGCAAAAAATGAATATATAATTCAATATTTTATTCTAAACAAAAAATCAAATAGATATTCCTATATTTTCGCTATGATTGCATCTGTATAAAATCTTTTCATATCTTTTTATTTAAAATATTAACGTAAATTTCATTTTTTACTAAAACTAAATTTTATAAATTTAATTAATTTTGTATTATTAAGCTCATCCATATTTTGTGTTCAAATTTTAATATTAATGTAATATAAGATTTTTTGATTAAATCTTTGACCCTAACTAGTAAGATTCATCAATATAGAATTTTGTGTCACGTGGTTGGAAATATGCTATCAATATGAATAATTGGTCTACAAGGGTTATTTTGAAAGTGAAACCGGAGTTTAGATTCAGACCATTCCAATTAATGTTAAGCATTTGTGGATCACATGAAGTTAAAACATTTGGTGGAAACTACACATGGGAAGGAAATAGGTATACATATTCAATGAAGACAAAAATTGATAGATTGTTTAGTACTTCAATGTGGTAATATACTTTTCCCAAAGCACATTTCAAGATGCTCTCCTGAATAGGATCAGACTACAAACCCCTTTTGCTTGATACAAGGATGGCAAATGGAAAGGAAAGAAATACTTCATGTATGATAATAGATGAAAATACTTCCCTGAAATTAAGAATATCATTCAACAAGCTTGGAGAGTACAATGCTCACATTTACCTCCGTATAAATTCAGTGAAGCTTTAGCAAGATGCAGAGAAGCTTTGGTACAATGGAAACATGAGAATATTAAAAACTCGCAAAACAAGATAGTTGAGCTCCAACGGAAATTACATCAAGCGTATAAATCTCCTTCTCTTGATTACCATTATATTGGTTATCTTAAATTACAACTAACTATGCATCACATAATGGAATAGGAATACTAGAAATCAAAAAGTAGGGTATTATGGCTTTGATGTGGAGACAAGAATACCAGATTTTCCACGAAAAACCAAGCAAAGAAGGAACTTTAAAGGCATTATAGCAGTTCAAGATGAAGATGGAAGAATCCATTACAAACATAAAGAGATTATCGAGTTGCTAAGAATTATTTTGGAAAACTATACGCTTCAGAAAAAAGAACTTACAACTCATCTTCTAGAAGGTATAAAGTCTCTTTCACTGATGTCATGAATAAAACACTTTCTGCTCCAATATTAGAGCAGTTTTGCCAATCAATCAAGAGAAAACACCAAGGCAGATGGAATGAATGCATGATTCTTCTGACGCATTGGAATACTCTTAAATAAGGTTTGATTGACTGTATTAAGCTTTCTTAGATGACAATTACTTAGAACAGTCTTTAAATCATACATACATTTTCCTAATACCAAAGACTGAAACAGAAACTACTTTTCAGGATTATAGACCAATTATCTAGGCAATGTTGCGTACAAAAACTGCCTCAAAGATTCTTGCTGAGAGACGCAAACCTTGTCTTGATAGTATTTTGTATGAAAGTCAATCGGCTTTTATCCTAGGAAGTAATATAACTGACAATTTCCTTATAGCACATGAGCTAATACATTCATTGCATACTAGAAAATGTGCTCAACCATATACTACCTTTGTTTCATTTTAGTTGGTGTTTTAGATTTTTGCACACAGATTAAGAAAATATTTAATTTTGCATATTTTCAAAATAAAAACATAATTACCTATAAACCTAACCACAATTCAACCAATATAAAATAGAATAATATATAACTTTAATGAATTCTGCATTGAAATCATAAAACGACACTTATTTTGAAACGAAAATTCTATTCTATAACGACAATTAAATCAAAAGAAAGGGGTATGTCTTTAAAGTTGATATATCTAAATCTTTTGATCGTGTATAATGGAGATATTTGAATGAGATAATGCGCATGATGGAATTCTGTGAGAAATGGAAGAGCTTGGATTATGAAATGTGTTACTTAAGTAACATATTCCATGTTAATCAATCGAGTTCCATCCATAACTATTCAGCCGCAGAGAAGTATTCATCAAGGTGATCCCATATCACTATATTTATATCTTATTTGCACTGAAGGTTTATCTCAAATGCTATTATGTGGTCTTGAACATCACTTATACATGGTTACAAGCTTCACGGTCAAGACCATCCATCTCACATCTGCTTTTTGTAGATGACTCTCTGCTTTTTTGTAAGGCAACAACAGAAGAATGTTAAAATTTAATGGCTATACTGAAGAACTATGAGCAATTATCAGGGCAAGCTGTGAATTACAAAAGTCAGCAGTTACATTTGGAAAAGGTACATCAAAATCTATGCAAAATGAAATTCCCAGCTTACATGAATCATAAGATAGGAGAATAAGGTAAATATCTTGGTCTTCCTGAGTATATAAGGAGGAATCGTTTCAATACATTCTCCTATATTGTTCACATAGTCCAAAATAAAATGGAGAAATGGTTTACCAAATTCCTTTCATCTGCTGGCAAAGAAATATTACTTAAGGCATTAGTAACATCAATCCTTATGTATGCGATGTCTTGTTTTTTACTGCCTAACAAACTGCTTTCTTAAGCAATAGCAAAATTTTGGTGGTCTGTAGATCTTACTCATAGAAGAATACCATGTATCTCTTTGGAGAAGATAACAAAGAACAAGTTGGATGTAGGACTTTGTATTCGTGATTTTCAAGATTTCAACATTTCTCTCCTGGCGAAACAAGGTTGGAGACTTTTAAAATATCCTCATTCCCTATTAGTTAGAGTTTACAAGGCTAAATATTATAGAATTCTAAATTTTTGGAAGCTACATCGAATGGAAGCAGTAGTTATGCTTGGAAAAGTATACTGAAAGCACAACCATTATTAAAGCAAAGAACTAAATGGCTAGTGGGAAATGGAGAGCAAATTAAAAAATATAGATAAATAATTGACTCCAAAAATCTTAACCGGTGCCTGCAACAGGGCCTAGAGCCAGCATGTATCTTGATATGAAAGTTAAAGAACTATTGATTTCTAATGCAGGTATATGGGATGTCAACAAGCTTAATCAACTATTTAATGAAGAAGCTGCAAGGATAATTCAAGCAATCAGACCCAACCTAAGTCAGATCAGTGATTAACTTATATGGGCATATAGTAAGAATGGTGAATACAACGTTAAAACGAATATTATGTCCAACATATCAATGGTGGGAAACCCAGAAATATTAGGTCCATCATTCTCCACCTTCAATAGTGGCAATCGCCCAATCTATAAGGCGATTTCGAAACTGGATACACCACCAAAGATCAAACTTTTTTGCTTGAGAATCTTCCATGATAGTTTGCCAAGTCTGAAATTTTGTAATAAAGAGGACTAAGAATTGATCAAAAATTTCCAGTATGTGGAGAAATGGATGAAACAGTTAATCACATCATGTTTCAATACAGGGAGTCAAAGGAAATCTGGGATCTTATTTCACTTCCTACACCTGCCGGTGATGTCTTTTCTAATAAGGATTTATCAGAAATTTTTAAATTATTCTTGTTGCTATCACATGAAGATCAATTTTAATTCTTCCCATTATTATTGTGGAAAATATGGAATGAGGAATAGTATTCTATCTCAGAATAAGGGATTTGATATTCTTTAAATTATAAATCAAGCTCTGATGGACTGAAAATTATGATAAGAATCTAAGGATTTTAAACATAAGGAGAAAAAATGATTACATGATGCCTCTGAAACTGTTGACAGCTTGAATGTTAATAATGTAGGAATGGAACAGCAAATCCATTACTGTCTAGTAGATGCATCATGGACATAAGCACAAGAGAAATCAGGAATCTGATGGACGTTATGCAAGAATGGAAAAGAGATCATCAAAGCATCCTCTTCAATTGATGCAACACAGTAAATACTGGAAGCTGAAGCAAGTGGATTACTAAGCGTGGGCTTAATCCCAAAGTGGACAATATC
Organism: Moricandia arvensis; assembly: GCA_905132765.1. Lineage (NCBI taxonomy): Eukaryota > Viridiplantae > Streptophyta > Magnoliopsida > Brassicales > Brassicaceae > Moricandia > Moricandia arvensis. The sequence continues at coordinate 39,410 of CAJHQP010000553.1, read as the reverse complement.
ATACTAAGAAAGGGGGTTGGACATCTGGTGACGAACGTATGGCTCTAGTAGAGCGTTTTGCCCTCCAACACGGGCATCCAGTGTGGCTTTAGTATAACATCTGGACTTAGGAGTGCATCTGATCTGTCACAACAAATTGGTATCAGAGCCAAGGTTTCGTAGTCCTTGGTTTGAGGGGAGGATTGTGAGAATAAATAAAAAGGCAATCCAAGTCCCACATCGGATATTAGACAGGTCCAATCCCACTTAGTATGAGGCCTTTTGTGAGTAACGACCCAAGAACAAATCTGTGAGGGCTTAGGCCCAAAAACCCTAATTTAAACACATAAACGACTCGATTAAGGGTAGGAGAGAAAGGGTTGGTAACACTGAGACAAAGAGTAGTCAGAGACGGCGAGGGTTGGTAACGCGAGGTGAGAGACAGTGAGAATCGTCGAGAGAGAGAGAGTTTGTAATTTTGGATAAGTGTTGAAATGAGAAGAAGGAGACAGATCGCGTAATAACCCTAACACATAGCCACGGTAAAGAAGTGGCCAAACCATGGATAAAATAAAGTTAAACCGCGAATCAAAATCAATTGGTAACTTTACACAAAATATTTGGAGCTGAACCGAATTACTTTTGGGCTAGCCACAAATATTTAGTAGCTAAACTGTGGCTGCCATATAAGTAAATCGTGAATCCAAATTAATTAGAGCCAATACCCAAAATAGTTCAGAGGCATACCGATATTATTATATCGAGCCATAACCAAATTTCAGATAACCACGAAAACAGAGTGACTAGGTCGTGGCTAAATCTTATCAGCGAATCCCTAACCCCTAAATACTAAAGACACAACAACAACCCTCTTACCTACATTCTCATACTTGCATATACTACAAAATGTTAATTATCATATAAAATCAATGAAATTCAATTTTACAACACTCATTATTTTAGAACATTCATATTTTATCATACACCATTTTCATACTTGAATATTTTACCACATTCTTATTTTATCATACAACATGCTCACACTTGCATATTTTTCATCATTCATTATTTTACATTCTCATACTTGCATATTTTACATCATTCTTCAACAAATTTTATTAATCTGAATCATCTGAATCTGAATCATTACTTGATCCTTCTAAATCCTCATTTTCTACATATTCATCGTTTGGTGGGACCACGGAGGCTATATCATAATCCGAGACATCATCAACAACATGTGTTTCAATTTTTAACAATGAACTTTCTGCAACTTGATCACATCAATCATCTTGCCACGCGGTTAAAACAACTTTTGAAGTTTCTCGGATTCTTCGTGGTAATATTTTCGTGCAAGCCCACCATTCATCTCCTGAAGGTTGACGTACCCGAGGATAAGGAATGAAACAAGCTTGATCACAATTACTTGGCAAGAAAAATTTCATTTGAAATCAAATAATACAAAATTATCATTTTATCCATATTTCAATTACCTGGTAATACAAAAGGATCATATTTTCCATATTTTCTGCATGGTGAGACATCGACAAGCCCTAGTGGATGTCTTCTCATACAACAATTTTCCGTTATATCAAACCACGACATTTAAAAACCATTGCTATCAAGCCAAAATCACCATGATACTCCACCATAACTATCTCTTCTATGAGGCCGTAGTAATTTTGAGTTCTCTTATCTTGACCGTGGTCGTGACTGTGAAAAGTGTATCCCCGTGAGTGGTATATTGGTCAAGAGCTATAACTTTGCCTCGAACATTGTAAAATATCCAACATCCACATAGGAAAAGTGTAAAATGCAGTGGCATCATTAATCTGCAATACAAAAATATTATCATTATCATTAATTACACTATTAGTATTTAAATTAATACACTACAACTCAAATAGTTTTTGACCCAGCTTGCAAAATGGGTGTCTTTCGCTTGTTGCAATCGATGGGGAGTAATATCAGGGACACTTCAGGTAATATATTCTTCAAACATTCTGCAGACAAGCGACAATTTATTTATAGTCTAATATGTATATGTATATATATTGTTTTATAATTTAAAATAACCTTTCATATGGTGTAAATGTTTCACAGTTGAGCATCATAAATGTATGAAGGATGGTGTTATCTTCATCATTTAACCAACCAGTTGAGCATTGTTCGCTGACTCTCCCTTCACGTTAGAACAAGTTTGGTACCTCTGGATAGTTATATGTGAAACGAATTTCGTTCAGACCTTCTGGAATGCTCAAGATTTCAGGATGCCAAAAAATTGGATGATGCATTTGAAATCTCCTCGTTTATAGATTGCGCAACTATCAGACCTGCAATGTGAGCTTTGTTTTTTTATCATCTTCTTCAAGTGGTACATATATCTCTCAATTACATACATCCACCTAAAGCCGATATTTGCCTTTAAAAGGCCAACATCTGATTTTCTCAAGATCTTCAAAGAAATATCTTGGAATAAGAGGGAAATATCAGTAAACAAAAAATTAAAGTTATAACACAATATATTTAAATTAATATGACGGGAACATTAAAAATTACCTCTGATTGCTTTGTGAACATTTGTGGGTCGGAGTTAAGCGAACACAAATGGTTATAGTTGTTCTATAATGACATGACAATCTTGCCTTTTCAGTCCATGTAGCTTTAAACTGCTTTCATCAATACATCGACTAAATTTGGACATATCCATCGAGGAATTTGATGGCATATTTCAACCACATAATGAATTGTCGCGTTGCCGCATTAGACAACCTCAATATTGGCACATGCATCGTTCCATCTTCTCTTATATTTAAATCTCGCCTTTTGCATAGTCCCTGAAGATCCAATATGCTTTTGATATTTTCTTTCATCTTTCCAGGAGCATTTAACACTGTGTTCTTCAGATTATCGAAGACATTTTTCTCAATGTGCATGAAATCAAGGTTGTGCCATAGAAGATGAGTTTCTCAATACGGTAACTCCCATAAAATTCTCTTCTTTACCCAATTGTGCGTAACTTCGTACTCAGATATTGTCCGAGATGGGTTATCATGTCCATTCCACAATCAATGCCTTTTGATAAACCCTCTATATTATTTATTTTTTCACGCAAAATTTCTTCTCCAGTCAACCACGATGGAGGAGGATCCACCACTATTTTTCCCATTCTAAATGCTTGACTGTTTCTCCTGTAGGGATGATTAAGATCCAGAAACTTCTGTGGCAATCAAACCAACTATATTTCAGTCCATTAGGCAATCAGAATGCACATGTCTCATCTTGAAAATATGGGCACGACATCCTACCATGAGTCGTCCGACCTGACAGCATGTCATACGCTGGAAAGTCGCTTATCGTCCACATCAATACTGCTCGCATGATGAATATTTTTTTCCTTGAAATATCATATGCCTCCACACCATCCCTCCATAAGCTCTGTAGTTCTTCAATCAACGCTTGGAGGTAAATATCTAAACTTTACTTTGGATGTTTAGGCCCGGGAATTAGTACCAAAAGAAAAAAAACTATGTTTGCATACACATTCCCAAAGACAAATTGTATGGAGTTACAATAACGGGCCAAACAGAATGTGCTTCACCATTCATACCAATCCGATTAAACCCATCTGTTGATAAGCATAGATAAATAGTACGGCTTTCAGCAGCAAATGCAGGATATACCTCATGAAAGTACTTCCACGCTATGGCATCAGACGGGTGATGCATCTCGCCTTCTGGAGACACATGTTCCTTATGCCACCGCATTTTGGAAGCTGTGGCCTCGAGTTGGTGTAGATGTTTGACACGATCTGTTATCGGCATGTAAAACATTATGTGTTTTGGTATGTTTTCCCTTTTCCATTGTTCGGGTGATAGAGATCTACTCCACAAAACCGACAACTGGCCAACTTCGCATATTCTACCTTCCAAAATAGCATACAATTATTCTCACAAACATCAATCTTCTGTACGGGTAACCCAAGAGCTCGTGTCAACTTTTTTGTCTTGTAATACGATGATGGAGATTTATTCGGCTGCGGAAACATTTTTTTAAATGCCTCAGACAATTCATCTACACAAGCTTTCGCCAAATTATAATGTGTGTTCACTTTCATCATCCGTCGAATGATTCGCCCCAGAACTTCCACAATATCATAATTTTTTTTTGTGGCTCGGCCAAACGTAGTAATATCCCTTAAAACCGTATGAGAAAAGATGTCATGAGACATTTTTACATCTCGTTGCTTCACGTTTTTTCATCGCGCACACAAACATAATAAAGTTTTCCGCTCCTGATAATCTGCTTGTGAATAAACGCGTTGATACCTCCTAGAAAAGTTTCTTAAGCACAATTACTCTCTGGATCAGTCCTTTGATCCATCCATTCTCTTGAGTCAAAGTAGAAAGAAATAATTTTGCTTACAAATTTTGGGTGTTTATTAGTGATTTGTATATCATCTTTCAAATTCTCTATTTGGGCGACCTGTGAATATATAATGAAGTATAGCCACGACGTAGCCACTGTATTATCGTGGCTATAATAAAATATCTTTGGCCATAGAGAGTATATTCTCTGCTTTACTCTGCACAACGTACAACCAACCAGCCACGCTTTCACTTTAGCTACGGAAACATCCATGAAAAGGTCATGGCTAAAATCTTTTTGGTCGTAAGATTTGACACATCCTTGCCACTTATATGCCGGCACAAGAAAACTAAATATAGTGGTAATGTCATGGCTAGCTCACTAGCCATGCTAAGTGATAGTGGTAATAACGTGGCTAAGGTAGTAGCCATAAATTTTTCATGGTTGATTTGTGGTTATTTTGTTTTATCGTGGCTAGGTCGTGGCTTTTTGAATTAGCCACGGTTTTGTCGTGGTAGTGTAGTGGCTATTGCGATAGATTTTTACTAGTGTTCTTGGGTCAAAATGACTGATGCTATACAATCATTTCTTGATGCTAAGATTGAGGACAAGCTGAGTCTCTGTTTGGGGGGGGGGGGCATTGATAGATTGTTAAAGGTCTATTTCAGGAAGCAGAAAAAGAAGGTGCATAAGAGTTGATTGTGCAAGACTTGAAGGTGGATGAGATTGACTAATATGGGTGACGTGGACTAGCTGAAGCATGAAAAGCGTAGGCTATACATAGGAGAGATACCTTTACATTTGGAGGTATGCAAATTGTAATTGTGTACTTAGCATACGCTATGAGTCAGCAAGAGGTCGTTATCAGACCTAGAGTATTATAGTTACACTTTGTATTACATTTACATATCACTATACAAGATACTATTGACAGTCATAACAGGATGGGTCAAGCTAGATGGTGTTGTGGTTAAGATTAGGAAGTTCTAGCTGCCAAGATCAGAAAGAAATAAAAGTCGTATAAAGGTGTGTTTCAAAGGAAGTTTCTTTGACACCTGAGAACTTATGTACACAATGATATCTACGCAAGTAACGACTATATCAGGAAGGAGATATTGTTATCGTGGACATACTTTAAAAAAGATGATGACATGTTGACAGATTCTGAGTATGGGACTGAAGCAAAGAGAGTAACCAAGAAGCTGGGCAAAGGTATAGGAAGAAGATGATGATTGGGTTTGGTCATTATTTATGGGGCTATCAAAAATAAATGCATCCAAAAGGGAAAGAATATTGACTCGGAAGGCATAGCAGGGAATTGTTTAGAGAAACTTCAGTGCATAACTTAAAATTTTGCAATAAAGACAGAGACGGGAATGGAATGCAAAATTAGGAATAAAACACGTAAGGTAAGAGCATGTTTATTGGAAGTCTCTTAGTAGAGATTCTTAACTTTTTAATAGATATTTCTTAATTTTTAATTAAGAAAATCTAAAAATCGACTCTTAAATAAGAAATTTAAGAGCTGTCTCTTAGCAAAAAAAAGATTTTGAAAAAAATAATAAAAAAGTCAAATTAAGTTAAGAACCTAACAATAAGAGACCTCTAATAAAGATGCTGCAAACACAGATTGGTCTAGAAATGGCTGAAGTAAAAGGTCATGTAGCTGGTTTCATCATGGTTAGACTATAAAATCAAACCCTATTGTTCCCAGGGGTTATTTGTTCAGATATATTACATCGAGATGATCGTCAGTCAATGTGCTTGACAGCCTAATCGAGGTTTATTGCTAACTGGTTTAGCTTCTACGAGCAGTAATGTTCAAGCTGTGTATGTTCTATCAGGAACAATATTCAAATGGTTACACTGAGCAATCATACCCCACGAAACTTTATGTGGAAGCGTTTCCACTTTACCGGGGAAGATTGAAAGGCAGAAGTATTGATACACGTCATAGTTTTTAGTGCCTTGCTATTAGGGCATCTCCAACAGCCATTCACTCATTCATTTTTTTGAAGGGTTTTACATTCCAACAGTTCTTTATCCATTCAAAACACTATTTACTTTTCACTTTATTTCCTACAACTATATATGTTTTATAATTGCATTAATAACTTTTAATATATCATATTTTACTACTTATCGTTATGTTTTCTTAAAAATATTTCAATTAAAAGTATTTTATAAATACTTTTTATACTACTTATAGTATGTTTTTCGAAAATGTTTTATTTTAATATGTTTCAAATAGTATGTTTTATTGGTTTTTGAAAGTTTAGTGGTTAAAATTAATTATTAATAATATTGAAGACTAAAGTATAAATTATTAATTCTTATAAAAATAAATTTGAAAGTGATTGTTGGAGAACCAACCATTCATCCTTTATTTTAAAGGTGGATCCCACTAAAAATGAATGGACTTGTTAAAACTGCCTTTATTTGGATCCTATTTAAAGTCTACTATCTATTTCTAAACTGTATTTTAGAATCTTTTCAGGTCAAAGTACGTTTTGGAGCATTATGGAGATAATGGAGTCTGTTAGATCATTTAGAGATGATATCTAGTAGTTCTTCTCAATCAGCTAAGTCAGAATCGAAGTCAAGCATGACCATCGATCGACTGAGCATCCTTGCTGTCGATTGACAGCCTACTCACAGAAGTATTGGCCGACTTCAAGCCCAAGTCAAGACAAATTACGAAATGTCCATGAACGAGTTTTGACCTATAGTTTATAAAAGTCCTGCCATTGTTTAGGCAGAGAGACACATATTTCATGTTACACAAAATATTATTTATAGTTTTTTATTTTTTTTATTAGTTTATGGGAGAAAATCTTAACTCCTCCAGAGCTTTGTGTTGGAACCCAATTATTTATTTTATTCATTATATTATTTAGTTTATCTTGCTTTCTATGATTATGTATGAGTAATTCTCTTGTTAGATTTAGGATTTATAATGATATTGATAAATTAATCCAAACAATAGGATTGCTAGGATGAAGAGATATCAATCTTTGGAATTGTGTGTAATGCTTGCATTCTAGAGTAGCTAACTAGAAACCTGAACTTAGGACATGGACAACTAAAAGAGTATGTTAGATATATTTCTATGGTTTAGTCTAGGCTTTTTCTTTTATTGCAAGTTACTGACATTTTTTTCTTGTCTTTCATGTGCATGCCCAGCAGTACCAGAAGCTAAAAGAACAAGAAATTACTTTTCTCAGACCCGTTGCAATCGAACGTTCCATCCACAAACAGATACGCCAAGCATCGATTGACAATATCACTCAACCCCGATCGACTCTCATTCAACAACATCGATCGATATTACACACACAAAATAAATCGACGGTAGCTCGCGAAAGATTGTTGCAAATTTGGTTGTGATTCGATATGAGAGAAGAGACATGTATGACCTTGAGGGTCTTCTGCGTAATGCCACATGTCAGAGATATGATGATTAGGGGGCTGTAATCCATGAACCAAAAGCAGACGCTGCAGTAGATCAACTAGAAGTTGCTGCTCAAGCTGCTCAACTGACACTGGCAGACTACAATCGTCCAGACCAGTTCTATGCTAACAGATCCGCTATTCGTCCTCCAGATTTCCAGAGGAACGATTTTGAGATCAAACCGTCCTTCTTCGCACTTGTTGCGCAAAAACCCTACCATGGATTGCGACATGAGCACCGGATGGATCACCTGGAGCGATTTGAGGATCTAGTATTTGCTATTAAGACCAATGGAATCCCTGGGGACTATCTATTTTGCAACCTCTTCAAGTACTCACTTGCTAGAGATGCTTCGCATGGGCTTAAGCAACTACCACTAGGATCTCTGACATTCTGGACAGACATCACGAATGCATTCATGCGCAATTTCTTTGATGATGCACGAACAGAAGACTTGAGAAGCAGGATCATACATTCACACTGAGCCTGGAGATCATTAAGAAGCTCCTAGTTTATATTCAAGTCCTACCAGAGAGTCTGTCCACATCATGATTTCAATGAAGTGCAGCTACTTAGCACTTTCTTCAGAGCTATTGATCTGCAGTACCAGATGGCTTTAAACACATCTAGTGAAGGAAACTTCGACACTAGGAGCCCAGAAGAAGTAACAAGGGTTATTGCGAACTTGAGATCTAGCAATAGCACCAAGAACACTGACTATGAGAGAAAGAAACAAGTTCCATCTTTGAGCAATGAGGATATATATGAAGTCAAGGCAAAACTGGATAGTGTTCAAAAATTTCTCAAGAAGCAAAAAGTGAAAGCCATGGAAGAAGAAAATCAGGAAGATGATGTGAATTTTGGTTGCTGAAACAGTTACTAGAGACCAAAAAATGTAGGCTACAGCAGAAACTCCTATGGTGGCAACATTAGTAACTACAATAAGAATTCACAGTAGCAGAAACCTCATGAGAGCAAGTTGGAAGCTATGGTTGATAGAACACTGGACCAGCTGCAGCAGATAATTTTGAACTTCAATTGGGAGATAGATTCCATGTACATCAACCTCAACACAAAGTTTGAGACACTCAACACTCATATCAAGAAGTTGGAGAATCAAGTGGTCCAAACAAGTGAGGCCATTCAGAGACATGAGACCCTTATTAAGGGGAAATGAGAAGCTAGTCAGAATCACCACGTCAATGCATTGATGGGTGAAGGTTTTTGGCAAGAAGTGAAGAGAGAACAGCTGCATGTAGGAGATTTTCGTGTAAAAAGTGCCATGTCCCTTGGCAGTTTGCATTGGTGTCGATTGACACCCAAACCGACACGTCGATCGATGGAACCTGCAGAATCAGTTGCCTCGTGTAAATTTTCCAACGTCAATCAAGGTCGAGAAGTTAGAGTCAATCAACAGTCCTCAACAACAGAAACGACACGTTTACCAAAAGTGAGTGCCGACCTATTTGTCAGACCTTCGAGGATGGTGACTCAAGAACAAAACGCTGATACACCTGATCCCATGACAACAGAAAGACACTCTAGAAGAAAGCAGAAGATTCTCAAACATTTTCGCATAGAGGCAACTGACAAAGAGATGGATGTCTTTGCCAAAAGAATTTTTAAAATTCCTTTAGATACTCAATTTGATGAAGCATTTTGTACTCCTAGATTGTGGATGTTTTTCATGGAATCCAAGGAAATATAAAAGGACATAGAGCGCATGTTCAATGACCTCATAGAGAAGATGAAGCAGAGGACTACTCTCAAGAAGAAAAGTGACCCTCGGAAATTTGTGATTCCATGTTTTGTCAAAGGTCACGAGTATCCGAATGCCCTCTTTGATACTGGATCAAAAGTTACAATCATGCCTAGAATGATGGCAAAGAAGCTAAGCATGAAAGTGGAGCCTTCTAGTAATTCATTAAACTTTGTGTATTGTTCCAAAGTGAATTCAAGAGGGATAGCCAGAGACGTCCCAGTGCAGATTTGCAATGCCTTAGTTCGAGTAGACTTCCATGTGCTGGATATAAAGATTGATTGGAACTCTTTCTTCCTCCTTGGAAGAGCATTCATGGCAACAATGGGAGCTATCTGCAACACGAAGACAAACAGATTGTATCTATCCTTGATTGATCCATACAAATTTTATGAACCTGTCAAAGTCAAGAACAAGGCTACTCATATATAATTGGGTAATGATCCAGGTTTGATGGCTACATCCTTCTGCAAATACGATCAAGACGACGAGCCTGGAGACACAACATTGATCGACACCCAAACCTTGGCGTCGGTCGACAGTGGCTTCAACCAGAACATGCATGAAACCCACCCTTTGGCATCGATCAATACTCACTCTCCACCATCGGTCCATGATTATGCCATTGATCAGAACGACGACGACAATCAAGAAGACATAGTCTACATTTGGCTGCAATACAGTTGGCCATCGATCGACACTCTACCACGCAGCATCTGGGCAGAGGCTAACAATTACAAGACAAACTTGATGGAGTTTACTTTTCTCAGGAATTGATGAGGGATATTATCAACCAGAGTTTGGGTGATATTTCAGAGCCCACAAATGCATGACTTAACATGTTGATGGGTCAAGCACTCAAAGAAAGGATGAGCAGATTGGCGTTTGCTCAGAGAATGCATGACTTAACATGTTGGTTTTACAATTAGTTTATATAGAGTCAACAAGAGGATTATGATCAAAACTTATTTATTGACTAACCACACTATAGCATTATTTTTAGACATGTTGATTGCAGAGTTTACTAGAGATGCCAAAGTGTATCATCCTACAATTTGATCACACTTACTAAGATAATTTGAAGGAACCATCCCAACATAATAATGACTACTTTTCTTAATTTGGGGCTTGGTATACACCGGATCAGATTCCTTCTGCAAGTTTGTAAGGTACTAGTCTGTAATACATAGGATTCGATTCCCACAATGTGTGATCATTCTTTTGATTTAGAATAGTGGGGTCATCAGTAATGTACCTAACCCTCTGAATCTTAAAAAATCACCTTAATCTTTTTTATTATAGATCCTGAAGAGAGTGAGAGAGAGAGAGAGAGAGAGAGAGGGAGAGAGAGAGGGAGAGAGAGAGAGAGAGAGAGAGAGAGAGAGAGGGGAGAGAGGGAGAGAGGGAGGGAGGGAGGGAGGGAGAGAGAGAGAGAGAGAGAGAGAGAGAGGGAGGGAGAGAGAGAGAGAGAGAGAGAGAGAGAGAGAGAGGGAGAGAGAGGGAGAGAGAGAGAGGGAGGGAGGGAGGGAGAGAGAGAGAGAGAGAGAGAGAGAGAGAGAGAGAGAGAGAAGAGAGAGAGAGAGGGAGAGAGAGAGAGATAGAGAGAGACAGAGAGAGAGAGAGAGAAAGAGAGAGAAGGGAAATCAGAAATACACGAACTAGTACTTTACAAACTTGCAGAAGGAATCCAGTCCGATGTATACCAAGCCCCAAAGCAAGCAAAGTAGTCAGTATTAAGTTGGAGATCAACTTTGGTTCCTTCAAACTTTCTTAGTAAGTGTGATCTATTGGCAAGATGATCCACTTCGGCATCTCTAGTAATCTCTGCAATCAACATGTCTAAGAATAGTGCTATAGTTTTGTTAGTCAGTAAATAAGTTCTGATCATAATCCCCTTCTTAACTCTATAAAAACTTTTTGCAAAAAAAAATAATAGACAAAAGCTCAAAATAGATAAAAGCATCAGTGAACCTCCCCGAGACTTGAATAACACTTTTCCTTGGTGATATCCCGTCGGTTTTTTGTTAATAAAAACTAAAGCATAAGTAAAATGTAGAGAGAAATTCGATGTTACCAAACTCCGTAAAGGGTGTTGACCGATGGTGGGTGTTGAGTGTCGACCGATGGTGAACCAGCCAAGCCGTCGAACGATGGTGAGGTGTTGGTGTCGACGGATGGTGGTTTCAAACTTTTCTTCTCCTCATTTTAAAACCTAAAGATATTAAATGAAAACGTAATTAATAACTAAATAGTGAAAAATAAAAATTAAACTTACTACACAGTGGGTTGCCCCCCACTCAGCGCTTGATTATAGTCTTAAGCTCGACGTTTTGACTTCTGAACTAGGAAGGTGGTTCATCAAACCAATGTGAAAAGAAAGTATCCACATAATTTGTGCTTGTCTCAACCCATGCACTGATGAAGCCTCTCATAGGGTCATCTGCTATGGTTTTCTGATTTTCCATCTTCCTCTGAGCAAACACCAATCTGCTCATCCTTTCTTTGAGTGCTTGAATGCATCCAATCAAAATGTTAAGTATGGCATTTGTGGGCTTTGAAATATCTTCCAAACTCTGGTAGATATTATCCTTCATCAAGTCCTCAGAAAGGTAAACTCCATCAAGCTTGTATTGTAATAACTCCTTTGTTACCAGCTTCTACCCAGATGCTGCATGGGGACTATCGATCGATGGCCAAGTGTTGCTGTCGGTCGACACTGAATTGACTGCCCCAATCGATGTTTGTTTTCTAAAGAAGTTCCCTGATCCGTTGGCCATAGCCAATATGTCTGCAATATCGTCCTTGGACACATTGAGAATCCTTCCATCCATTGCTTGTGCATATCCATGTGGGTCCCTCATAATTCCATACTCATTTTGTCTGAGGTAGCCAAATCGTCATAGTATCATATCAGATTGTTCTCGGTCGATGGAACGGAGCCACCATCGATCGATGCTTCATTCCAGATTCCATAGGATCCTTTGAAATTTTCAGTCTCTTCTAGTGCAAAAGCATGGTACTCGAATGCTTCTTCTTCAAAGTAAGAATCATCGTATTCTGGGTTATTGGTGTCTGGCATCATCTCACGGTATTTCTGCCCAATGTAGACTATGTCTTCTTGATTGTCTTCGTTGTTCTTATCTGTGGCATCACTGTCGACCGATGTATGATGTTGAGTATCGATCGATACCAAAGGGTGAATTTTGTGAAAGTTCTGGTTGAAGCTACCGTCGATCAAAGCCATGGGTTGGGTGTCGATTGATGCTGTGTCTGCAGGCCCTTCGTCTTGATCGTATTTGCAGAAACATGTAGTAATCAAACCTGGATCCTTACCCAATTATATCTGAGTAGCCTTGTTCTTGACTTTAACACGTTCATAAAAGTTGTATGGATCAATCAAGGATATATACAACATGTTTGTCTTCATGTCGCAGATAGCTCCCACTGTTGCCATGAATGCTCTTCCAAGAAGTAAGGAAGAGTTCCAATCAATCTTTATATCCATCACATAGAAGTCTAAAGAAACTAAGGCGTTGCAAATCTTCACTGGAACGTCTCTGGCTATCCCTCCTAAATTTATTTTGGAGTAATCCTAAAAGGTGAATGAATCACTAGAAGGCTCCACTTTCAGGCTTAACTTCTCTGCCATAACTCTAGGCATGATTCTAATTGTTGACCTAGTATCGCAGAGGGCATTAGGATACTCATGACTTTTGATAAAACATGGAATCACAAATTTCCAAAGGTCACTTTTCTTCTTGGGAGTGGTCCTCTTCTTAAGCTTCTCTCTGAGGTCATTGAACATGGGCTTTCAGCAGCAAATGCAGGATATACCTCATTAAAGTGCTTCCACGCTATGGCATTAGACGGGTGATGCATGTCGCCTTCTGGAGACACATGTTCCTTATGCCACCGCATTTTCGAAGCCGTGGCCTCGAGTTGGTGTAGATGTTTGACAATATCTGTTATTGGTATGTAAAACATTATGTGTTTTGGTATGTTTTCCCTTTTCAATTGTTCGGGTGATAGCGATCTACTTCACAAAACCGACTACTGGCCTACTTTGCATCTTCTCCCTTCCAAAATAGCATACAATTATTCTCACAAACATCAATCTTCTGTGCGGGTAACCCAAGAGCTCGTGTCAACTTCTTTGTCTTGTAATACGATGATGGAGATTTATTCGGCTGTGAAAGCATTTTTTTAAATGCTTCAGACAATTCGTCTACACAAGCTTCCGCCAAATTATAATGTGTCTTCACTTTCATCATCCGCGAAGCAAGATACAACTGAAATATTCCTTCTGCACATCCATCGTAAAGAGGTTGAGTATCTGCTTCAAATGCTTCAAAATCACTATCATGATATGGCTCTGCTATATCCATTCTTCAATAGGTTCCAGCATGTATGTCGACGCAATGTCCGCCTGTACTTCTGAAGTTTCCTGATAACGATCATCATTAGCATTTCCAATAAGGATTCTCCCACATTTCCTCTTCATCGTTGAATGATTCACCCCAGAACTTCCATAACTTCATAGAATTATTTTGTGGCTTGTCCAAACGTAGTAATATCCCTTAAAACTGTATGAGAAAAGATGTCTTGAGACAACTTTTACATCTCGTTGCTTCGTAAATTTACAAGGACTTTACGACGAATTTGACTTTCGTTTTAATGTCCTAGTAAAAAACTTGTACATTTACGACAATGTAATTTCGTCGTAAAGCTTCGTTATTAAAGGAATGTTTCTTGTAGTGTCATAAAAAAACAGTTCTAACAAATTGTCATTCTCTTTCCTTTTATTTTCATATTTTCATTACGTTAATTGGTAGAAACTCGGTGCGATACTCTCACTATCGGTGCTTGACAGCGTGCGGGTTAATGTTTATTTTAAACCAGCCAATCTATCAAATTTACCTTACAAACCACTTTTGCAAAAAGAAGTCTAATTTTAGTACTTAGGGATCAAATCTACATAGAGCGAGACACATAATAGATTTCTGAATTTTAATGCTTAAGTTAGGCAAACTATAAATAGGAGGTTTATTGAAGGTTTTATTTCAAAAAGGAAATTGTCTTAATAAGTTAAATTGATTCAAATATGAAAAAGATAGATATAGGGTTTTAGGCAAGTAAATTATAGTAGATAGGATGCCGGGAATTATGAATATGCAAAGACCTTAATCACAAATCTGACTCCCTCTCGTTCCAACTCTTGTTCGAACAGAGGAGTCAACCGTCGATCGACGGCTAAGGCCGAGTGTCGATCGACGGCTAAGGCCGAGTGTCGATCGACGGTTATCAGACAGGAAGTTCGTCCGCTAGGTTAATTAAACTAGCTCTCGCATGTATCTAACAACCTAGTTCAATGGAACTAATTCTGGCACAGAACCTACTCTCGTAACTGTACATGTCCTAAGCTCAAGTTTCTAGTTAGCTACTCTAGAACGCAAGCATTAAACACAATTCAAAAGATTGATATCTCTTCGTCCTAGGAATCCTATTTTGGGGTTAATTCATCAATACCATTATAAACCCTAAATTTAACAAGGTAATTACTCAGACATAATCATAGAAAGCATGATAAACTAAATAATATAATGCATAAAATAAATAATGGGGTTCCAATATAAATCTTTGAAGGAGTTCAGATTTTCTTCTCTAAACTACTAAGAAAACTAAAAACCTGTAAATAATAATTCTATAAGAGAGAATGACTCATATAACACAGAAAAATTGGAATATTACTAGAATAGCATTCATTTTCTAAAAATTACTAGAATGTTTTTTGACCCTAGTAAATTACAATAAACACCCTTCCTTAGTTGCCTATATTTTTAATTAATAATGCCATGTCAGCAAACCGTATTCCACGTCACCTTAACTGTATTCCATCTCACCTTATACGTATTCCATGTCATTAATTTTTTTACACTTACCAATACATTCATTAATTTGTTCAAAACAAGAAAAAAACCCAACTCCTCACTCCCTCTTCTGAAGTCGAATTCTTCAAACCTAGAGAGAGTTTTTCATTGTGTCGTCTTTCTCTTCTCCGTAAACTCGTCTTCTCCAGTCTACCATTTTCTCCGAAAATAATCGAGAAGAAATGCCGTAATCGTCTTCTCAGAAATCGTCTACTCCAAAATTGTCCTCTCCAAAAAAGTCTTCTCTGGTAAGTTTCGATTGAGTTTGATCTATACTGTGATTGAGTTTGATATATGTTACGACTGAGTTTGATTTAAGTTGTGACTGAGTGTGATTTTATGTTGACATTGTTGTTTATCATCTGAAATTCTCGAACTGTCTATCCTGATATCGTCTTCGCCGAAATCGTCTTCTCCGCAAGCGTTTCTACGAAATCTTCTTCGTTGCAATTGCGCAAAATCATCTTCTCTACTGAGTTTTTCGAGTTTGTGGCTGAGTTTTATTTATGTTGTGGCTGAGTTTTATTTATGTTGTGGCTGAGTTGCTTTTCTTTTACGACTGAGTTATATATGCAGTTGTGGCTGAGTTACTTCCTGCAAATCTCCAAAAACCTAGGTATAAGAAATGTGCATTCTGAGGAGAAAAAAGCAAATACATTTTAAAAACACCCAAATTGACAATTATGGGGTGTATTCATTTAAGTTTGTTTGTGATTTGATACTCATATTTCGATAATCTTTTTTTTTCCAGATCTGAGTGAAAGAGAAGCTTGAACAAGAAGATAATGGAGGAGACATAAAGAAGTGATGGATTTGGCAAAGACGAGGCAGAGGAGTTCAGTGAAGCTTGGAGACATGGAGGAGCTATCACCGGAATGGTGCAGCAAACCTGTATTTTCTTGTTTCTCTGTGGAAAACATACCTCAACCGTGTATTTTATATTTGACTTATGCTATATTTATACAACTTAGCTGTGTCGTTTATATATCTCAGCCATGTCGTTTAAATAACTCAACCATACCTCAAACATATCATAAAATCGGAAATGTTTATATAACTCAGTCATACCTCAAACGTACACTAAAATCAAAAATTTGAATTCAAGTACTTTAAATAGTTATATTGAAGATCTTCTTATCAATATCAAGTGAATATTTTTTTTGTCATCAAGATAAATTTACAGACTCATTGACTCTGTAAACCAAGCTGGTAATTCCCCATCCATATGAACGACAAAATACGATTGTTTCCTAGCGCTACGCGCAAGACCATCCGCCTTCAAAATTCTTTGAATGTGTATAGTTTCTTGAATTTTCAAGTTGAGACTTTAACTTGCTCTTGAGATATATGTTCTCTTACAATTACTTATACAATTTTTACTCACAAGATCTAACTTTAATAATTTCTTAAATCTAAACCTCAAATCCTAAATTATAGAACTATAAAGTTATAAAAATTATAAAGTTTATCTTTTGAATATTAAATCTGATATTTTTTATTATTTAAATTTATTATTATTTAAAGTTTAAGGTTTAGGTTTAGAGTTTAGGTTTATAGTTTAATCAATTCAAAAATTTTAATCACTTTAAAAATTTAATCTCTAATCCTTAAATATTCCATTTTAAATCTTGATTTAAATCCGTAACTATATTTTAAAAATTTAAGTTATTTTAAAATCAAATTGAAAAAACTAAAATTACAATTTAATTGTCTTTTTCATAACCATTGATTGATTTTAATCTAAGGGTTCAAAATTATCTTGTTGCCTGTCATCAACCTTCTTTCTCATTGGTTAACCTTTTTTTTCAAGGATCACAACTAATAGCCATTGATTAAACAAAATTCAAATGCCAAAAATTATTCTCTCATTTTCTTACAATTGATAGGACTTAGCCTCTTCATCTCTCCCTCTCATTTACATTTCTTCTTCTGCAAAAACGACGAATCCGATGAGGCAGGGAGCAGTAGGATGTCGGATCACCATACAAAACATTGGAGGAGACAAAGCTTCTTCTCTAACCGACCACCATCGAAGATGAAGACTACTAGAGTAGATCTGTCTCAAATTTTTGATTTTTTAGATCTATGTTGTTATGAGAGTGATATGTCTCTTGATTCCTAATATATAGACTCGTATTTTTACTTTCTCTTTTGGTTTCTAAATTCAATTTAAGTTTGGATGATGAATATTGAGCCTGTTATAAGCTTTTTTTGGTCGACATGGTTATAACAAAGTCGTATTGTAACCACAACTCAGCATTTGATTATAGGAAAAACCCTAAACCATGACTTATAAGTCAGCCGTAATGTTCCTATAAGCCAGCCGTCAAGTGTAATTTGTTTCGCGACATTTCGTATTTTGGGCGGCAAAAAAATCATTTCCCTCCCAAAATATGAGACGTCGCGAAACAAATTACACATGACGGCTGACTTATAGGAACGTTACGGCTGACTTATAATCATGGTTTGTAACCGATCACCATCGAAGACGAAGACTACTGAAGTAGATCTGTCTCAGATTTTTGATTTTTTAGATCTATGTTGTTTATGAGAGTGATATGTCTCTTGATTCCTAATATATAGACTCGTCTTTTTACTTTCTCTTTCGGTTTCTAAATTCAATTTAAGTTTAGATGATGAATCTTGAGACTGTTATAAGATTTTTTTGGCCGACATGGTTATAACAAAGTCGTATTGTAACCACAACTCAACATTTGATTATAGCAGAACCCTAAACCATGACTTATAAGTCAGCCGTAATGTTCCTATAAGCCAGCCGTCAAGTATAATTTGTTTCGCGACGTTTCGTATTTTGGG
The DNA here is from genome assembly GCA_905132765.1 of Moricandia arvensis. Taxonomy (NCBI): domain Eukaryota; kingdom Viridiplantae; phylum Streptophyta; class Magnoliopsida; order Brassicales; family Brassicaceae; genus Moricandia; species Moricandia arvensis. Next base: position 21,109 of record CAJHQP010000553.1, on the reverse strand, counting down.
CGGGAAAAAAATCATTTTTCCTGCCCAAAATATGAGACGTCGCGAAACAAATTACACTTGACGGCTGACTAATAGGAGCGTTACGGCTGACTTATAATCATGGTTTGTAACCGGCCACCATCGAAGACGAAGACTACTGGAGTAGATCTGTCTCAGATTTTTTTATTTTTAGATCTATGTTGTTTATGAGAGTGATATGTCTCTTGATTCCTAATTTATAGACTCGTCTTTTTACTTTCTCTTTCGGTTTCTAAATTCAGTTTAAGTTAGATGATGAATCTTGAGCCTGTTATAAGCTTTTTTGGTCGAAATGGTTATAACAAAGTCGTATTGTAACCAAAACTCACCCTTTAATTACAACAAAAACCCTAAACCATGACTTATAAGTCAGCAGTAACGTTCCTATAAGCCAGCCGTCAAGTGTTATTTGTTTTGCGACGTTTCGTATTTTGGACGGGAAAATAAATCATTTTGGGCGGAAAAAAGATTAAAGTTTTAATCTGAATAGTATAAGTCAGTCGTAACATATGTATAACACTGTCATAACGTATGCATAACTCAGCAGTAATGTATGCATAACTCAGTTGTAACGTATGTGTTGGAGACTCGGTGTATGAACGAAAGTTATCATATTCAGATGACGCACCATCTGAGTCGTCAAACATGTAAAAATTGGTTTTAAAATTCATCATCTTCTTCGTCTTCTTTACTTTTCTTACTTTTTTGTTCAACTCTCTCATTTTCTTACAATTTACGGGACTTACCTTTTTTATCTATCTCTCTTTGTCTTTTTCTTTTTCTCCAAGATGATGAATCCAATGAGAGAGGGAGCAGCAGGATGTCTTCCGATCTTCAAATTTTTTAGATCTATGTTTTCTTAGACCCAATTTCCGGAAACAATAATTATAGATCCATAAGATGAAGAATAAGATGAAAAAGATAGATAAAGAGATGAATAATGAAGAATAAGACACAATGTCTGTAACATAAACCTCTTTTTACTGTTCTAACGTTTTTATGACATGGCAACTAAGAAATGATGATAATTGAAAATCGTTATGTCAGCCGACATAGGAACACATAACTCAGCTAGCATACCTTAGCCATAACACAAAACGTATGGCAGCCGCAATGTGAATGTTATTCTAGTAATTAATCTTTTCCTAATAACAAGCCGTCAATACGCGGGAAATCAATAAATCAGCCATATTGTCATCTAAATTAGTCGTCAAGTGAATGTTATTCTAGTATTTAATCTTTCACTAATAAGTCAGCCGTAATAGGACTGAAATTTTTGTTAATCCAACTTATTACGGCTGATAAAAGGTAACTCAGCCATAACAAGCTCTCTTAAGTTAGCCAAAAGTTTAGTAACACAGTCGGCCGATGATCATTGAATCAGCATGCGAAATATAACTCAGATGTTTCTTAACTACATCTCAGCCGTATTTTCAAAAACCAAGCCAGTCGATGTGTAAGTCAGCCGTAATGTATGTTTCTAAGTCAGCCAAGATCACATAATTCAGCCAGATTTCTGTTAATCAGCCTTCACAAGGGGCTGACTTATAGACGTAAGTCAGCCCTTTTCACAGAAGTCAGTCAGGTTAATTAAATCAGCCACATCGTAGGAATAACTCAGTTGTAACCTAGTTTGTAATGCTTTGCGGCTGACTTCATTAATTCGCGACAGCAAATTCCTATGTGGCGACGGTTTTTGGCTGACATGGCATGAAAAAGTAATGGCATTCTTGTAAATATGTTTTTTCGCACAACATGATAGAAGGGCACCCTGGGCATTTAAAAAATGTCAGTAATAAAAAAAATATTTGTATTGTTCTAGTCTTCTGTACTAAAATGTGTGCTCAATGAGTCAACTTCCCATTCTATAAAATGAAATTTGTGTGTTTTTGCCTAAACAATGGCAGAACCTTTATAAACTAGGTCAAAACTCATTCAAGGACATTCTCGTAATTTTTCTTGACTTAGGCTTGAAGACAGACAATACTTCTACGAGTAGACCGTCGATCAACAACATGGAGTCTTCTTCGATCGATGGTCATGCTTGCCTTCGACTCCGTCTTAGCTGATCGTGAACAACTACTAAATATCTTCTCTGAATACTCAAACAAGCTCCATTATCTCTATAATGTTCCAAAACATACCTTAACCTGAAAAGACTCGTAAATACAATCTAGAAATACATAGACTCCAAAAAAAGTCCAAATGATATACTTAAACTGGTAAATAACAAGCTATATCAACTCCCTCGGAGTTATTATTTTGCTTGTCCTTAAGTAAAACAAAGTTAGCCTGTAAAGAGGTTTGAAAAGTGGGGACTCACATAATACATAAGCATAACTAACACCCCTACTATATCGCAACCACATCGGATAATGCTAATCAAAGAGAAACTTTATATGTCTTACCCTAGTATAGCAACCAAATCAATTTTACCAGCAACTCAACAAATACTAATTTGACTCACCTCTTCACTGATCTCATTTATTTGCATAAAAATAATAGCATACTTTACTTTGGGAGTATCGATCAAAGGGAACATGGACTCAACTCCTGCAAACAAACATGTGTAGGTATAAAGCCTTCCCTGATCCCTTTCTTCCTTATTCTCTCAAAACCTTTTTGGATTTCAAATTCAATGGACAATGATGTTGTTACAGACCATCTTGCCATTTCATTTTCAATTTTTTAAACAAAGTTGTAGGCGAATAATGGGGTTATCGGTAATGTAACTACCCCTCGATTCCAACAATGTGTGATCATTCCTTTGATTTAGAATAGTGGGGTCATCAGTAATGTACCTACCCCTCTGCATCTCAAGAAATCATCTTAATCTTTTTATTATAGATCCTGAAGAGAGAGAGAGAGAGAGAGAGAGAAGGGAAATCAAAAATACACTGACTAGTACCTTACAAACTTGCAAAAGAAATCCGATCCGATGTATACCAAGCCCCAAAGCAAGCAAAGTAGTCAATATTAGGTTGGAGATCAACTTTGGTTCCTTCAAACTTTCTTAGTTAGTGTGATCTATTGGCAAGATGATCCACTTCGGCATCTCTAGTAATCTCTGCAATCAACATGTCTAAGAATAGTGCTATAGTTTTGTTAGTCAATAAATAAGTTCTGATCATAATCCCCTTCTAGAATCTATAAAAACTTTTTTCAAAAAAAATAATAGACAAAAGCTCAAAATAGATAAAAGCATCAGCGAACCTCCCCCAGACTTGTATAACACTGTCCTTGGTGATATCCCGTCGATTTTTGTTAATCTAGAGCATAAGTAAAAGGTAAGAGAGAAATTTGATGTTATCAAACTCCGTAAAGGGTGTCAACCGATGGTGAACCAGCCCAGCCGTCGAACGATGGTGAACCAGCCCAGCCGTCGAACGATGGTGGGTGTTGGTGTCGACCGATGGTGGTTTCAAACTTTTCTTCTTCTCATTTGAAAACCTAAAGTAATTAAATAAAAACATAATTAATAATTAAATAGTGAAAAATAAAATTTAAACTTACTACACAGTGGGTTGCCCCCCCCCACTCAGCGCTTGATTATAGTCTTAAGCTTGACGTTTTGACTTCTGTACTAGGAAGGTGGTTCATCAAACCAATGTGAAAAGAAAATATCCACATGCTCGCTGCTTGTCTCAACCCATGCACTGATGAAGCCTCTCATAGCGTCATCTGCTCTGGTTTTCTGATTTTCCATCTTCCTATGAGCAAACACCAATCTGCTCATCCATTCTTTGAGTGCTTGAGTGAATCCCATCAAAATGTTAAGTATGGAATCTGTGGCTCTGAAATATCTTCCAAACTCTGATAGATATTATCCCTCATCAAGTCCTGAGAAAGGTAAACTCCATCAAGCTTGTCTTGTAGTAACTCCTTTGTTACGAGCTTCTGCCCAGATGCTGCATGATGACTGTCGATCGATGGCCAAGTGTTGCTGTCGGTGGAAACTGAATTGACTGCCCCAATCAATGTTTGTTTTCTAAAGAGATTCCCTGATTCGTTGGGCATAGCCAATATGTCTGTGATATCGTGCACATTAAGAATCCTTCCATCCATTGCTCGTGCATATCTATTTGGGTCCCTCATAATTCCAAACTCATTTGGTCTGAGGTAGCCAAAATCGTCATCGTATCCTATCGGATTGTTCTTGGTCGATGGTACGGAGCCACCGTCAATCAATGCTTCATTCCAGATTCCATAGAATCCTTTGAAATTTTCAGTCTTTTCCAGTGCAAAATCTTGGTACTCGACTGCTTCTTCTTCAAAGTAAGAATCATCGTATTCTGGGTTATTGGTGTCTGGCATCATCTAACGGTATTTTTGCCCAATGTAGACTATGTCTTCTTGATTATCTTTGTCGTTCATATCAGTGGCATCACCGTCGACCGATGTTTGATGTTGAGTATCGATCGATGAAAAAGGGTGAATTTTGTGCAGGTTCTGGTTGAAGCTACTGTCGATCGAAGCCATGGGTTGGGTGTCGATTGATGTTGTGTCTGCAGGCTCGTCGTCTTGCTCGAATTTGCAGAAACATGTAGCAATCAAACCTAGATCATTACCCAATTCTATCGGAGTAGCCTTGTTCTTGACTTTAACACGTTCATAAAAGTTGTATGGATCAATCAAGGATATATACAACATGTTTGTCTTCATGTCGCAGATAGCTCCCACTGTTGCCATGAATGCTCTTCCAAGAAGTAAGGAAGAGTTCCAATCAATCTTTATATCCATCACATGGAAGTCTACTGGAACTAAGGCGTTGCAAATGTTCACTGGAACGTCTCTGGCTATCCCTCCTAAATTTATTTTGGAGTAATCCACAAAGGTGAATGAATCACTAGAAGGCTCCACTACCAGGCTTAGCTTCTCTGGCATAACTCTAGGCATGATGCTAATTGCTGACCTAGTATCGAAGAGGGCGTTAGGATACTCATGACCTTTGATAAAACATGGAATCAAAAACTTTTGAGGGTCACTTTTCTTCGTGAGAGTGGTCCTCTTCTTAAGCTTCTCTCTGAGGTCATTGAACATGGGATTTTATCAATAAATGCAGGATATACCTTATTAAAGCGCTTCCACGCTATGGCATTAGACGGGTGATGCATCTCGACTTCTGGAGACACATGTTCCTTATGCCACCGCATTTTGGAAGCTGTGGTCTCGAGTTGGTTTAGATGTTTGACACGATATGTTATCGGTATGTAAAACATTATGTGTTTTGGTATGTTTTTCCCTTTTCCATTGTTCGGGTGATAGCGATCTACTTCACAAAACTGACAACTGGAAAACTTTGCATCTTCTCCCTTACAAAATAGCATACAATTATTCTCACAAACATCAATCTTATGTACGGGTAACCCAAGAGCTCGTGTCAACTTCTTTGTCTTGTAATACGATGATGGAGATTTATTTGGCTGCAAAAGCAGTTTTTTAAATGCTTCAGACAATTCATCTACACAAGCTTCCGCCAAATTATAATGTGTCTTCACATTCATCATCCGCGAAGCAAGATACAACTAAGATATTCCTTCTGCACATCCATCGTAAAGAGGTTGAGTATCTTCTTCAAACGCTTCAAAAGCACTATCATGATATGGCTCCGCTATATCCATTCTTCAATAGGTTCAAGCATGTATGTCGACGCAATGTCCGACTGTACTTCTGAAGTTTCATGATAACGATCATCATGAGCATTCCAATAAGGATTATCCCACATTTCCTCTTCACCCGTCGAATGATTCGCCCCAGAACTTCCACAACATCATAGAATTATTTTGTGGCTCGTCCAAACTTAGTAATATCCCTTAAAACCGTATGAGAAAATATGTCTTGAGACAACTTTTACATCTCGTTGCTTCGTAAATTTACAAGGACATTACGACAAATTTGGATTTCGTTTTAATGTCAAAGTAAAAAACTTGTACATTTACAACAAAGTAATTTCGTCGTAAAGCATCGTTATTAAAGGCATGTTTCTTGTAGTGTCATAAAAAACCAGTTCTAACAAATTGTCATTATCTTTCCTATTATTTTCATATTTTCAATACGTTAATTGGTAGAAACTCAGTGCGATACTCTCACTATCGGTGCTTAACAACGTGCGGGTTAATGTTTCTTTTAAACCAGCCAATCTATCAAATTTACCTTATGAACTACTATTGTAAAAAGAGGTCTAATTTTAGTACTTAGGGATCAAATCCACATAGAGCGAGACAAATAATAGATTTCTGAATTTTAATGGTTATGCTAGGCAAACTATAAATAGGAGGTTTATTGAAGGTTTTATTTCAAAAAGAAAATTTTCATAATAAGTTAAATTGATTCAAATATGGAAAAGATAGATATAGGGTTTTAGGCAAGTAGATAGGATGTCGGGAATTATGAATATGCAAAGACCTTAATCACAAATCTGACTCCCTCTCGTTCCAACTCTTGTGCGAACAGAGGAGTAAACTGTCGATTGACGGCTAAGGCCGGGTGTCGATTGAAGGTTATCAGACAGGAAGTTCGTCCGCTAGGTTAATTAAACTAGCTCTCGCATGTATCTAACAACCTAGTTCAATGGAATTAATTATGGCACATAACCTACTCTTGTAATTGTACATGTCCTAAGTTCAAGTTTCGAGTTAGCTACTCTAGAACGCAAGCATTAAACACAATTCAAAAGAATGATAAATCTTCGTCCTAGCAATCCTATTTTAGGGTTAATTCCATTATAAACCCTAAATCTAACAAGGTAATTACTCAGACATAATCATAGAAAGCATGATAAACTAAATAATATAATGCATAAAATAAATATTGGGGTTCCAATATAAATCTTTGAAGGAGTTCAGATCTTCTCCTCTAAACTACTAAGAAAACTAAAAACCTGTAAATAATAATTCTATAAAATGAAATTTGTGTGTTTTCGCCTAAACAATGGCAGCACCTTTATAAACGAGGTCAAAACTCGTTCAAGGGCATTCTTGTAATTTTTATTGACTTAGGCTTGAAGACAGATAATACTTCTACGAGTAGACCGTCGATCAACAGCATGGATTCTTCGTCGATCGATGGTCATGCTTGCCTTCGACTCCGACTTAGCTGATCGGGAACAACTACTAAATATCTTCTCTGAATACTCTAACAAGCTCCATTATCTCCATAATGTTCCAAAACATACCTTAACCTGAAAAGACTCTTAAATACAGTCTAGAAATACATAGTAGACTCCAAAAAGAGTCCAAATGATATACTTAAACTGGTAAATAACAAGCTATATCAACTTCCTCGGACTTATTATTTTGCTTGTCCTTAAGTAAAACAAAGTTAGCCTTTGAAAGAGGTTTGAAAAGAGGGGACTCACATAATACATAAGCATAACTATCACCCCTACTATATCACAACCACATCGGGTAATGCTAATCAAAGAGAAACTTTATATGCCTTACTCTAGTATAGCAACCAAATCAATTTTACCAGCAACTCAACAAATACTAATTTGACTCACCCCTTTATTGATCTCATTTATTTGCATAAAAATAAAGAGCATACTTTACTTTGGGAGTATCGATCAAAGGGCACATGGACTCAACTCTTGCAAACAAACATGTGTAGGTATAAAGCCTTTCCTAATCCATTACTTCCCTATTCTCTCAAAACCTTTTTGGATTTCAAATTCAAAGGACAATGATGTTGTTACAGACAATCTTGCCATTTCATTTTCAATTTTTTTTAAACAAAGTTGTAGGCGAATAATGGGGTTATCGGTAATGTAACTACCCCTCGATTCCAACAGTGTGTGATCATTCCTTTGATTTAGAATAGTGGGGTCATCAATAATGTACCTACACCTCTGCATCTCAAGAAATCATCTTAATCTTTTTATTATAGATGCTGAAGAGAGAGAGAGAGAGAGAGAGAGAGAAGGGAAATCAGAAATACACGGACTAGTACCTTACAAACTTGATAAAGGAATCCGAACCGATGTATACCAAACCCCAAAGCAAGCAAAGTAGTCAGTATTAGGTTGGAGATCAGCTTTCGTTCCTTCAAAATTTCTTAGTAAGTGTGATCTATTGGCAAGATGATCCACTTCGGCATCTCTATTAATCTCTGCAATCAACACGTCTAAGAATAGTGCTATAGTTTTGTTAGTCAATAAATAAGTTCTGATCATAATCCCCTTCTTGACTCTATAAAAACTTTTTTCAAAAAAAAATTAATAGATAAAAGCTCAAAATAGATAACAACAACAGCGAACCTCCCCTAGACTTGAATGGCCAAGTGTTTTTGTCGGTGACTGTCGATCGATGGCCAAGTGTTGCTGTCGGTCGACAATGAATTGACTGCCCCAATCGATGTTAGATTCCCTGATCTGTTGTCCATAGCCAATATGTCTGCGATATCATCCTTGGACACATTGAGAATCCTTCCATCCATTGCTCGTGCATATCCATTTGGGTCCCTCATAATTCCAAACTCATTTGGTCTGAGGTAGCCATAATCGTCATTGTATCCTATCGGATTGTTCTCGGTCAATGGTACGGAGCCACCGTCGATCGATGCTTCGTTCCAGATTCCATAGAATCCTTAGAAATTTTCAGTCTCTTCTGCTTCTTATTCAAAGTAAGAATCATCGTATTCTGGGTTATTGGTGTCTGGCATCATCTAACGGTATTTATGCCCAATGTAGACTATGTCTTCTTGATTATCTTTGTCGTTCGTATCCATGGCATAACCGTTAACCGATGTTTGATGTTGAGTATCGATCGAAACCAAAGGATGAATTTTGTGCAGGTTCTGGTTGAAGCTACTGTCGATCGAAGCCATGGGTTGGGTGGCGATTGATGTTGTGTCTGCAGGCTCGTCGTCTTGATCGTATTTGCAGAAACATGTAACATTCAAACCTAGATCATTACCCAATTCTATCTGAGTAACCTTGTTCTTGACTTTAACACGTTCATAAAAGTTGTATGGATCAATCAAGGATATATACAACTTGTTTGTCTTCATCTCGCAGATAGCTCCCACTGTTGCCATGAATGCTCTTCCAAGATGTAAGGAAGAGTTCCAATCAATCTTTATATCCATCACATGGAAGTCTACTGAAACTAAGGCGTTGCAAATGTTCACTTGAACGTCTCTGGCTATCCCTCCTAAATTTATTTTGGATTAATCCACAAAGGTGAATGAATCACTAGAAGGCTCCACTTTCAGGCTTAGCTTCTCTGCCATAACTCTAGGCATGATGCTAATTGCTGACCTATTATCGAAGAGGGCGTTAGGATACTCATGACCTTTGATAAAACATGGAATCAAATATTTCTGAGGGTCATTTTTCTTCTTGAGAGTGGTCCTCTTCTTAAGCTTCTCTCTGAGGTCATTGAACATAGGCTTTCAGCAGTAAATGCAGGATATACCTTATTAAAGCGCTTCCACGCTATGGCATTAGACGGGTGATGCATCTCGACTTCTGGAGACACATGTTCCTTATGCCACCGCATTTTGGAAGCTGTGGTCTCGAGTTGGTGTAGATGTTTGACACGATATGTTATCGGTATGTAAAACATTATGTGTTTTGGTATATTTTTCCCTTTTCCATTGTTCGGGTGATAGCGATCTACTTCACAAAACCGACAACTGGCCAACTTCGCATCTTCTCCCTTACAAAATAGCATACAATTATTCTCACAAACATCAATCTTCTGTACGGGTAACCCAAGAGATCGTGTCAACTTCTTTGTCTTGTAATACGATGATGGAGATTTATTCGGCTTCCAAAGCAGTTTTTTAAATGCTTCAGACATTTCATCTACACAAGCTTCCGCCAAATTATAATGTGTCTTCACTTTCATCATCCGCGAAGAAAGATACAACTAAGATATTCCTTCTGCACATCCATCGTAAAGAGGTTGAGTATCTGCTTCAGACGCTTCAAAAGCACTATCATGATATGACTCCGCTATATCCATTCTTCAATAGGTTCAAGCATGTATGTCGACGCAATGGCCGCCTGTACTTCTGAAGTTTCATGATAACGATCATCATGAGCATTCCAATAAGGATTCTCCCACATTTCCTCTTCACCCGTCGAATGATTCGCCCCAGAACTTCCACAATATCATAGAATTTTTTTCTGGCTCGTCTAAACGTAGTAATATCCCTTAAAACCGTATGAGAAAAGATATCTTGAGACAAATTTTACATCTCTTTGCTTCACGTTTTTGCATCGCGCACACGGACAAAATAAAGTTTTTTGCTCCTGATAATCTGCTTGATTATATGCAAATCGAATAAACGCGTTGATACCTCCTAGAAAAGTTTCTTTAACACAATTAATGTCTGGATCAGTCCTTTGATCCATCCTTTCCCTTGAGTCAAAGTAGAAAGAAATAATTTTGCTTACAAATTTTGGGTGTTTATTAGTGATTTGTATATCATCTTTCAAATTCTCTATTCGGGCGAGCTGTTAATATATAATGAAGTATAGCCACGACGTAGCCACTGTATTAACATGGCTATAATAAAATATCTTTGGCCATAGAGAGTATATTCTCTGCTTTACTCTGGACAACGTACAACCAACCAGCCACGCTTTCACTTTAGCTACGGAAACATCCACGAAAAGGTTGTGGCTAAAGTCTTTTTGGTCGAAGATTTGACACATCCCTGCCACTTATATGCCGGCACAAGAAAACTAAATATAGTGGTAATTTCATGGCTAGCTCACTACCCATGCTAAGTGATAGTGGTAATAATGTGGCTAAGGTAGTAGCCACAAATTGTTCGTGGTTGATTTGTGGCTGTTTTGTTTTATCGCTATTTTCGTGGCTAGGTCGTGGCTTTTTGAATTAGTCACGGTGTTGTCGTGGCAGTGTAGTGGCTATTGCAATAGATTTTTACTAGTGTTCTTGGGTCAAAATGACTGATGCTATACAATCATTTCTTGATGCTAAGATTGAGGACAAGCTGAGTCTCTGTTTGGGGGGGGGGTATTGATAGATTGTTAAAGGTCTATTTCAGGAAGCAGAAAAAGAAGGTGCATAAGAGTTGATTGTGCAAGACTTGAAGGTGGATGAGATTGACTAATATGGGTGACGTGGACTAGCTGAAGCATGAGAAGCGTAGGCTATACATAGGAGAGATACCTTTACATTTGGAGGTATGCAAATTGTAATTGTGTACTTAGCATACACTATGAGTCAGCAAGAGGTCGTTATGAGACCTAGAGTATTATAGTTACACTTTGTATAACATTTACATATCACTATACAAGATAATATTCACAGTCATAACAGGATGGGTCAAGCTAGATGGTGTTGTGGTTAAGACTAGGAAGTTCTAGCTGCCAAGATGAGAAAGAAAGAAAAGTCGTATAAATGTGTGTTTCAAAGGAAGTTTCTTTGACACCTGAGAACTTATGTACACAATGATATCTACGCAAGTAATGGCTATATCAGGAAGGAGATATTGTTATCGTGGACATACTTTCAAAAAGATGATGACATGTTGACAGATTCTGAGTATGGGACTGAAGCTAAGAGAGTAACCAAGAAGCTGGACAAAGGTAGGAAGAAGATGATGATTGGGTTTGGTCATCGATTACGGGGTTATCAAAAATAAATACATCCAAAAGGGAAAGAATATTGACTCGGAAGACATAGCAGGGAATTGTTCAGAGAAACTTCAGTGCATAACTTAAATTTTGCAATTAAGACAGAGACGGAATGGAATGCAAAATTAGGAGTAAAACACGTAAGGTAAAGATGCTGCAAACACAGATTGGTCCAGAAATGGCTGAAGTAAAAGGTCATGTAGCTGGTTTCATCATGGTTAAACTATAAAATCAAGCCCTATTGTTCCCAGGGGTTATTTGTTCAGACATATTACATCGAGATGATCGTCAGTCAATGTGCTTGACAGCCTAAACGAGGTTTATTGCTAACTGGTTTAGCTTCTACGAGCAATAATGTTCAAGCTGGGTATGTTCTATCAGGAACACTATTCAAATGGTTACACTGAGCAATCATAACCCACGAAACTTTATGTGGAAGCGTCTCCACTTTACGGGGAAGATTGAAAGGCAGAAGTATTGATACACGTCATAGTTTTCAGTGCCTTGCTATTAGGGCATCTCCAACAGCCATTCGCCCATTCATTTTTTGAAGGGTTTTTCATTCCAACAGCTTTTTATCTATTCAAAATACTATTTATTTTTCACTTTATATCCTACAACTATATATGTTTCATAGTTGCATGAATAACTTTTTATATATCATATTTCACTACTTATCGTTATGTTTTTTTTAATATTTCAATTAAAATTGTTTTATTAATATTTTTTGTACTACTTATAGTTATATATGACTACATATTATTATATTTTTTCGATAATGTTTTATTCTAATATGTTTTAAATAATATGTTTTATTGGTTTTTGAAAGTTTAGTAATTATAGTTAATTATTAATAATATTGAAGAATAAAATATAAATTACTAATTCTTATAAAAATAAATTTGAAAGTGATTGTTGGAGAATCATCCATTCATCCCTTTATTTTATGGTTGGATCCCACCAAAAATAAATGGGCGTGTTGGAGATGTCTTTATTTGGACCATATTTAGAGTCTACTATCTATTTCTAAACTGTATTTTAGAATCTTTCAGGTCAAAGTACGTTTTGGAGCATTATCGAGACAATAGAACTGTTAGATCATTTAGAGACGATATCTAGTAGCTGTTTACGATCAGCTAAGTCAGAGTCGAAGTCAAGCATGACCATCGATCGACGGGGAATCCTTGTTGTCGATTGAGGGCCTACTCGCAGAAGTATTGGCCGACTTCAAGCCTAAGCCAAGACAAATTACGACAATGTCCCTGAACGAGTTTTGACCTAGTTTATAAAGGTCTTGCTATTGTTTAGGCAAAGGGACACATATTTCATATTACACAAAATATTGTTTACAGTTTTTACTTTTCTTTTTAGTTTATGGGAGAAGATTTGAACTCCAAGCTGGAACCCAGTTATTTATTATATTCATTATATTATTTAGTTTATCTTGATTTCTATGATTATGTATGAGTAATTCTCTTGTTAGATTTAGGGTTTATACTGGTATTGATGAATTAGCCAAACAATAGGATTGCTAGGATGAAGAGATATCAATTTTTGGAATTGTTTTTAATGCTTGCATTCTAGAGTAGCTAACTAGAAACCTGAACTTAGGACATTGACAACTAAGAGAGTATGTTATGTGCCAAAATTAATACTATTGAGCTAGGTTGTTAGATACATGTGAGAGCTGGTTTAATTAACCTAGAGGATGAACTTCATGTCTGATAATCGTCGATCGACACTCGGCCTTAGCCGTTGATCGACAATAGACTCTTATGTTCGCATACGATAGTTGGAACGAGAGGGGGTCATATTTTTGATTAAGGTCCTTGCATTACTCAACCCCGATCGACTCTCATTCAACAACATCGATCGATATTACACACACAAAATAAATCGACGGTAGCTTGCGGAAGATTGTTGCAAATTTGGTTGTGATTTGAGATGAGAGAAGAGACATGTATGACCTTGAGGGTCTTCTGCGTAATGCCACATGTCAGAGATATGACGATTAGGGGGCTGTAATCTCTGAACCAGAAGCGGACGCTGCAGTAGATCAACCAGAAGTTGCCGCTCAAGCTGCTCAACCGACACTAGCAGACTACAATCGTCCAGACCAGTTCTATGCTAACAGATCCGCTATTCGTCTTCCAGCTTTCCAGAGGAATGATTTTGAGATCAAACCTTCCTTCTTCGCACTTGTTGCGCAAAAAACCCTACCATGGATTGCGACATGAGCACCCGATGGATCACCTGGAGCGATTTGAGGATCTAGTATTTGCTATTAAGACCAATGGAATCCTTGGGGACTATCTATTTTGCAAGCTCTTCAAGTACTCACTTACTGGAGATGCTTGGCATGGGCTTAAGCAACTACCACCAGGATCTCTGACATCCTGGACAGACATCAAGAATGCATTCTTGCGCAATTTCTTTGAAGATGCACGAGCAGAAGACTTGAGAAGCAGGATCACTACATTCACACTGAGCCTTGAGAATCATTCACAAGCTCTTGTTTTAGATTCAAGTCCTACCAGAGAGACTGTCCACATCACAATTTCAATGAAGTGCAGCTATTTAGCACTTTCTTCAGAGCTATTGATTTGCAGTATCAGATGGCTTTAAACACATCAAGTGAAGGAAAATTCAGCACTAGGAGTCCAGAAGAAGCAACAAGGGTTATTGAGAACTTGGCATCTAGCAATAGCACCAAGAACACTGACTATGAGAGAAAGAAACCAGCTCCATCTTTGAGCAATGAGCATATAGATGAAGTCAAGACAAAACTGGACAGTGTTCAGAAATTTCTCAAGAAGCAAGAAGTGAAAGCCATGGAAGAAGAAAATCAGGAAGATGATGTGAATTTTGGTTGCTGAAACAATTACTAGAGACCAAGAAATCTAGGGGACAACATAAACTCCTATGGTGGCAACATGAGTAACTACAATCAGAATTCACAGCAGCAGAAACCTCATGAGAGCAAGTTGGAAGCTATGGTTGATAGAACACTGGACCAGCAGCAACAAATGATTGTGAACTTCAATTGGGAGATAGATTCCTTGTACATCAACCTCAACACAAAGTTTGAGACACTCAACACTCATATCAAGAAGTTGGAGAATCAAGTGGTCCAAACAAGTGAGGCCATTCAGAGACATGAGACCCTTATTAAGGAGAAAGGAGAAGCTAGTCAAAATCACCATGTCAATGCATTGATAGGTGAAGGTTTTTGGGAAGAAGTGAAGAGAGAACAGCTGCGGGAAGGAGATTTCCGTGTAAAAATTGCCATGTCCTTTGGCAGTTTGCATTAATGTCGATTGACACCCAAACCGACACGTTGATCGATGGAACCTGCAGAATGATTGCCTCGTGTGAATCTTCCAACGTTCATCTAGGTCAAGAAGCTAGCGTCAATCAACAGTCTTCAACAACAGAAACGATAAGTTTACCAAATCTGAGTGCCGGCCTATTTGTCAGGCCTTCGAAGATGGTCACTCAAGAACAGAACGCTGATACACCTGACCCCATGACAAAAGAAAGGCACTCTAGAAGGAAGCAGAAGATTCCCAAACATTTTTCTCATAGAAACAACGGACAAAGAGATGGATATCTTCGCCAAAAGAGTTTTTAAAATTCCTTTAGATACTCAATTTGATGAAGGATATTATACTCCTAGATTGTGGATGTTTTTTCAGGGAATCCAAGGATATATAAAAGGACATAGAGCGCATGTTCAATGACCTCATAGAGAAGATGAAGCAGAGGACTACTCTCAAGAAGAAAAGTGACCTTGGGAAATTTGTGATTCTATGTTTTGTCAAAGGTCACGAGTATCCGAATGCCCTCTTTGATGCTGGATGAAAAGTTGGCATCATTCCTAGAGTGATGGCAAAGAAGCTAAGCCTGAAAGTGGAGCCTTCTAGTGAATCATTAAACTTTGTGGAGTGCTCCAAATTGAATTCAAGAGGGATAGCCAGAGACGTCCCAGTGCAGATTTGCAAAGCCTTAGTTTGAGTAGACTTCTATACGATAGATATAAAGATTGATTGGAACTCTTCCCTACTCCTTGGAAGAGCATTCATGGCAACAGTGGGAGCTATCTGCAACATGAAGACAAACATGTTGTATATATCCTTGATTGATCCATACAACTTTTATGAACCTGTTAAAGTCAAGAACAAGGGTACTCAGATAGAATTGGGTAATGATCTAGGTTTGATGGCTACATGCTTCTGCAAATACGATCAAGACGACGAGCCCGCATACACAACATCGATCAACACCCAAACCTTGGCGTTAGTCGCTAGTGGCTTCAACCAGAACATGCATGAAACCCACCCTTTGGCATCGATCGATACTCACTCTCCACCATCGGTCCACGATTATGCCATGGATCAGAATGACGACGACACTCAAGAAGACATAGTCTACACTGTGCAGCAATACAGTTGGCCAATGATCGACACTCTACCACGCAGCATCTGGGAAGAGGCTATCAACGGAGGAGTTATTACAATACAAGCTTGATGGAGTTTACTTTTCTCAGGAATTGATGAGGGATAGTATCAACCAGGGTTTGGACGATATTTCAGAGCCCACAAATGCATGACTTAACATGTTGATGGGTCAAGTACTCAAAGAAAGGATGAGCAGATTGGCGTTTTCTCAGAGAATGCATGACTTAACATGTTGGTTTTACAATTAGTTTATATAGAGTCAACAAGAGGATTATGATCAAAACTTATTTATTGACTAACCACACTATAGCATTATTTTTAGACATGTTGATTGCAGAGTTTACTAGAGATGCCAAAGTGTATCATCCTACAATTTGATCACACTTACTAAGATAATTTGAAGGAACCATCCCAACATAATAATGACTACTTTTCTTAATTTGGGGCTTGGTATACACCGGATCAGATTCCTTCTGCAAGTTTGTAAGGTACTAGTCTGTAATACATAGGATTCGATTCCCACAATGTGTGATCATTCTTTTGATTTAGAATAGTGGGGTCATCAGTAATGTACCTAACCCTCTGAATCTTAAAAAATCACCTTAATCTTTTTTATTATAGATCCTGAAGAGAGTGAGAGAGAGAGAGAGAGAGAGAGAGAGGGAGAGAGAGAGGGAGAGAGAGAGAGAGAGAGAGAGAGAGAGAGGGAGAGAGGGAGAGAGGGAGGGAGGGAGGGAGGGAGGAGAGAGAGAGAGAGAGAGAGAGAGAGGGAGGGAGAGAGAGAGAGAGAGAGAGAGAGAGAGAGAGAGGGAGAGAGAGGGAGAGAGAGAGAGGGAGGGAGGGAGGGAGAGAGAGAGAGAGAGAGAGAGAGAGAGAGAGAGAGAGAGAGAAAGAGAGAGAGAGAGGGAGAGAGAGAGAGATAGAGAGAGACAGAGAGAGAGAGAGAGAAAGAGAGAGAAGGGAAATCAGAAATACACGAACTAGTACTTTACAAACTTGCAGAAGGAATCCAGTCCGATGTATACCAAGCCCCAAAGCAAGCAAAGTAGTCAGTATTAAGTTGGAGATCAACTTTGGTTCCTTCAAACTTTCTTAGTAAGTGTGATCTATTGGCAAGATGATCCACTTCGGCATCTCTAGTAATCTCTGCAATCAACATGTCTAAGAATAGTGCTATAGTTTTGTTAGTCAGTAAATAAGTTCTGATCATAATCCCCTTCTTAACTCTATAAAAACTTTTTGCAAAAAAAAATAATAGACAAAAGCTCAAAATAGATAAAAGCATCAGTGAACCTCCCCGAGACTTGAATAACACTTTTCCTTGGTGATATCCCGTCGGTTTTTTGTTAATAAAAACTAAAGCATAAGTAAAATGTAGAGAGAAATTCGATGTTACCAAACTCCGTAAAGGGTGTTGACCGATGGTGGGTGTTGAGTGTCGACCGATGGTGAACCAGCCAAGCCGTCGAACGATGGTGAGGTGTTGGTGTCGACGGATGGTGGTTTCAAACTTTTCTTCTCCTCATTTTAAAACCTAAAGATATTAAATGAAAACGTAATTAATAACTAAATAGTGAAAAATAAAAATTAAACTTACTACACAGTGGGTTGCCCCCCACTCAGCGCTTGATTATAGTCTTAAGCTCGACGTTTTGACTTCTGAACTAGGAAGGTGGTTCATCAAACCAATGTGAAAAGAAAGTATCCACATAATTTGTGCTTGTCTCAACCCATGCACTGATGAAGCCTCTCATAGGGTCATCTGCTATGGTTTTCTGATTTTCCATCTTCCTCTGAGCAAACACCAATCTGCTCATCCTTTCTTTGAGTGCTTGAATGCATCCAATCAAAATGTTAAGTATGGCATTTGTGGGCTTTGAAATATCTTCCAAACTCTGGTAGATATTATCCTTCATCAAGTCCTCAGAAAGGTAAACTCCATCAAGCTTGTATTGTAATAACTCCTTTGTTACCAGCTTCTACCCAGATGCTGCATGGGGACTATCGATCGATGGCCAAGTGTTGCTGTCGGTCGACACTGAATTGACTGCCCCAATCGATGTTTGTTTTCTAAAGAAGTTCCCTGATCCGTTGGCCATAGCCAATATGTCTGCAATATCGTCCTTGGACACATTGAGAATCCTTCCATCCATTGCTTGTGCATATCCATGTGGGTCCCTCATAATTCCATACTCATTTTGTCTGAGGTAGCCAAATCGTCATAGTATCATATCAGATTGTTCTCGGTCGATGGAACGGAGCCACCATCGATCGATGCTTCATTCCAGATTCCATAGGATCCTTTGAAATTTTCAGTCTCTTCTAGTGCAAAAGCATGGTACTCGAATGCTTCTTCTTCAAAGTAAGAATCATCGTATTCTGGGTTATTGGTGTCTGGCATCATCTCACGGTATTTCTGCCCAATGTAGACTATGTCTTCTTGATTGTCTTCGTTGTTCTTATCTGTGGCATCACTGTCGACCGATGTATGATGTTGAGTATCGATCGATACCAAAGGGTGAATTTTGTGAAAGTTCTGGTTGAAGCTACCGTCGATCAAAGCCATGGGTTGGGTGTCGATTGATGCTGTGTCTGCAGGCCCTTCGTCTTGATCGTATTTGCAGAAACATGTAGTAATCAAACCTGGATCCTTACCCAATTATATCTGAGTAGCCTTGTTCTTGACTTTAACACGTTCATAAAAGTTGTATGGATCAATCAAGGATATATACAACATGTTTGTCTTCATGTCGCAGATAGCTCCCACTGTTGCCATGAATGCTCTTCCAAGAAGTAAGGAAGAGTTCCAATCAATCTTTATATCCATCACATAGAAGTCTAAAGAAACTAAGGCGTTGCAAATCTTCACTGGAACGTCTCTGGCTATCCCTCCTAAATTTATTTTGGAGTAATCCTAAAAGGTGAATGAATCACTAGAAGGCTCCACTTTCAGGCTTAACTTCTCTGCCATAACTCTAGGCATGATTCTAATTGTTGACCTAGTATCGCAGAGGGCATTAGGATACTCATGACTTTTGATAAAACATGGAATCACAAATTTCCAAAGGTCACTTTTCTTCTTGGGAGTGGTCCTCTTCTTAAGCTTCTCTCTGAGGTCATTGAACATGGGCTTTCAGCAGCAAATGCAGGATATACCTCATTAAAGTGCTTCCACGCTATGGCATTAGACGGGTGATGCATGTCGCCTTCTGGAGACACATGTTCCTTATGCCACCGCATTTTCGAAGCCGTGGCCTCGAGTTGGTGTAGATGTTTGACAATATCTGTTATTGGTATGTAAAACATTATGTGTTTTGGTATGTTTTCCCTTTTCAATTGTTCGGGTGATAGCGATCTACTTCACAAAACCGACTACTGGCCTACTTTGCATCTTCTCCCTTCCAAAATAGCATACAATTATTCTCACAAACATCAATCTTCTGTGCGGGTAACCCAAGAGCTCGTGTCAACTTCTTTGTCTTGTAATACGATGATGGAGATTTATTCGGCTGTGAAAGCATTTTTTTAAATGCTTCAGACAATTCGTCTACACAAGCTTCCGCCAAATTATAATGTGTCTTCACTTTCATCATCCGCGAAGCAAGATACAACTGAAATATTCCTTCTGCACATCCATCGTAAAGAGGTTGAGTATCTGCTTCAAATGCTTCAAAATCACTATCATGATATGGCTCTGCTATATCCATTCTTCAATAGGTTCCAGCATGTATGTCGACGCAATGTCCGCCTGTACTTCTGAAGTTTCCTGATAACGATCATCATTAGCATTTCCAATAAGGATTCTCCCACATTTCCTCTTCATCGTTGAATGATTCACCCCAGAACTTCCATAACTTCATAGAATTATTTTGTGGCTTGTCCAAACGTAGTAATATCCCTTAAAACTGTATGAGAAAAGATGTCTTGAGACAACTTTTACATCTCGTTGCTTCGTAAATTTACAAGGACTTTACGACGAATTTGACTTTCGTTTTAATGTCCTAGTAAAAAACTTGTACATTTACGACAATGTAATTTCGTCGTAAAGCTTCGTTATTAAAGGAATGTTTCTTGTAGTGTCATAAAAAAACAGTTCTAACAAATTGTCATTCTCTTTCCTTTTATTTTCATATTTTCATTACGTTAATTGGTAGAAACTCGGTGCGATACTCTCACTATCGGTGCTTGACAGCGTGCGGGTTAATGTTTATTTTAAACCAGCCAATCTATCAAATTTACCTTACAAACCACTTTTGCAAAAAGAAGTCTAATTTTAGTACTTAGGGATCAAATCTACATAGAGCGAGACACATAATAGATTTCTGAATTTTAATGCTTAAGTTAGGCAAACTATAAATAGGAGGTTTATTGAAGGTTTTATTTCAAAAAGGAAATTGTCTTAATAAGTTAAATTGATTCAAATATGAAAAAGATAGATATAGGGTTTTAGGCAAGTAAATTATAGTAGATAGGATGCCGGGAATTATGAATATGCAAAGACCTTAATCACAAATCTGACTCCCTCTCGTTCCAACTCTTGTTCGAACAGAGGAGTCAACCGTCGATCGACGGCTAAGGCCGAGTGTCGATCGACGGCTAAGGCCGAGTGTCGATCGACGGTTATCAGACAGGAAGTTCGTCCGCTAGGTTAATTAAACTAGCTCTCGCATGTATCTAACAACCTAGTTCAATGGAACTAATTCTGGCACAGAACCTACTCTCGTAACTGTACATGTCCTAAGCTCAAGTTTCTAGTTAGCTACTCTAGAACGCAAGCATTAAACACAATTCAAAAGATTGATATCTCTTCGTCCTAGGAATCCTATTTTGGGGTTAATTCATCAATACCATTATAAACCCTAAATTTAACAAGGTAATTACTCAGACATAATCATAGAAAGCATGATAAACTAAATAATATAATGCATAAAATAAATAATGGGGTTCCAATATAAATCTTTGAAGGAGTTCAGATTTTCTTCTCTAAACTACTAAGAAAACTAAAAACCTGTAAATAATAATTCTA